>JAVSCE010007653.1:240000-347500 GCA_032199065.1 Smutsia gigantea
GTGACAAGGCTTTGATATGGTACTGTAGTAATTAAATTTTCTTGAGTAAGAAGAGAAGGTATTACTTGAATTGAATTTTACATTATAAGTAGGGTGCGTTGTGACCATTTCTGCTTGTGCACTTTTGAAACTTGAGCTCTTCACAGTCTTCTGATGTACATGTGAATCCTTCTGGGCTCTGGTTAAAATACAAATTCTGATTCAGCAGATCTGAGGAGGCCCTGAGAGTGTGTACTTCTGAAATGTTCTTCAGGGATGCCATTGCTGATGGTTCTGGTATCACACTTTGAGTAGCAAAATTCTGAGAGACCTGCATCCTTGGAGTTCTTTTGTTTGGCTTAGAAATCATGCCCCACTCTGTCTCAGTGTCCCCCTTGCCTGCAAAGAAAATCTCACTAAGTGTAGGTTTGCACCTTTTTAAAGTTTGCTATTTATTCACAGCATTGTCTTTCCTTTTTTTTAAATTAGCAAAACACCGAATTGCTCATAAACCTCACTCCAAACCAAAAACTTCAGATATTTTTGAAGCAGATTTTGCAAACGATGTAAAATCTAGGGATTTTCTTGCTGATAAGGAACTGTGGGCTCGACTTGAAGAACTAGAGAGACAAGAAGAATTGCTGGGTGAACTTGATAGGTACCTAATGACAAATTATCTTTCCAAAAGAATTTATTTCTATACACATTTCCTTATTAATCTTTTTCCTTATTAATAAAATGTGTTCATTGAAGAAAATAAAAGCGTATTGTATTAAAATATCAATAATCCTACTACTCTAAAATAACTCTAGAGCACTTTCTTTTAGGGCTGAGTGTTCGTGCACATGCCTGTACATGTGTGTACAGACACTTAAAATCAGTATCCCTATTTTTAATTATAAGATTTCAGCCATATTTTATATAATGATATAATAAGATATACCAGATGGTTGACTTAAAATAGTTATGGATTTTATATATTAGATTTTAAATGAAGTATTTTTATACTACAGTCAGGATAATGCTGTATTTTTGAATGACTTATTAAAAAGAAAAATTTGGTTTGACTTTAAGTTAGTTACTGTAAAATATTTATCCTTATTTCCTTTGCAAACTTGTCTGTTTACTGAGCAGGCAATTTGTAATCTGATCAGGTAGATATATATATGAAAAATTTTACCAAAGTGCTATTTGAAATGCATATCTGGCACTCACTTGGAATTGTCAGAGTACTCAAATGAAATTTGCTACTACAGAAGTTCCTATATTATTTTGCTTAAATGATGTACCATACGCAGTAACTAGCTTCTGTGAAAAATAGGACATGAAGGGTTTTTTTCTACTATGTCACTTATAAATTTTAGGTCTTTTTGATTAAATGATACTATTTCATTTTTTTAAGTCAGTCTTGAATCTTGTGATTTTTCTTGGTCATGTTTCTCTTCTATTTTTGCATGATGTTATTTTGGTTCTGTTGCATTTTTGGTTTTGTTATTTTTAAAAGGTCTTCAAATCCTATGTAGAATGAAGCATGAAAAATGTGCATGTGTATGTATAAATATAATTATATCTTTGTACATATGTATAAATCTTTTATTTTTTAAATATGCAATAATGCATGCTTGTAAAATATTCTGAGTATAGAAGTAGGTAGAAATCAGAATGGGTTATTATTCTGTGGCTTTAATTTCTTTCTGGTCTTTAATTAGAGCTCTTTAAATAGAGATACATACTCTATGGATTTCTTAAATATTTCTGATTGTATTATTTATATTGTATTTATATTGTATATGGTTGGCATCCACCTTGCAAAGATTAAAAATAAATCTGTATTCTACTTATGTTTGAATAGCTACAACATGCAGAATTGTCATAGGACTAATTTTTTTTGTTAATTTATTTCACAACATTTTTATTAACCTTGAATTCTAGTTAAAAAAATACTGTACTTAAAATCTTTAACTTTTACCCATTGAAATGCACTGAAAAGAAGAATATGTAAAATTCTAGCATCTTTATTTGATCTTGTTAACTTAATCTCTTTTTTACTAGCAAGCCTGATGCTGTGATTGCAAATGGGGAAGATACAACATCTTCTGAAGAGGAGAAGGAAGATCAGAACATAAATGTGAATGTGATGCATCAAGTAACAGACTCTGTTACTCCCAGCAGTTATAAGGATGTTACAAATTCAGAACTGTTCAATGGTCAAGTGAATAGTCAATTGAACTGTTCAATGAATGATTCAAATGCTTATTACAATAATGAAGATGATGATGATGGTGGTGATAATGAAAATGGCCATGATGCTTTAGGGGTTGGAGACAATTCTATACCAACAATATATTTTTCTCATACTGTCGAACCTAAGAGGGTTTGTATACTTTTACTTTTACTGATTTTGCACATAATTTGAGTGTAGAACATTGTCTGTGATAATTCTTTAAAAGAACACTATTAACAGTGATTAATATTGTTGATAGTGCCAAACAAGAAAGCCATCTTTTGTCTCTTGTTCTGACCATTTTATCTAATAAGAAAAAGGGGAAAAAACCGTCTAGATAGCTGGTTAGCCAAAAAAAAAATTTGCTCTGTGATTCTTTTCCCAGGTTTAAAATTTCTCTTATTTTCATTTAGATAAAATAGGAAGAATAAATAATATTTTCAGAAATGTTATGGGGAAGAGCAGTTGTTAATATGGAAAGAGTGGTATAAATACTGTATAGGGATAGAATAGCATTTAATCCTGAACAGAGTTGGTTTTATATTTTTAGTCAAATTACAAAATTTAGTAAAAAATTAGAGGTTTTTAAAAAACTTTAAGTAGTTGTGCATTATATAATACTGCTTTTATTACTTAAATTTTATATTCTAACTGAATATTTCTTTTGGTCAATTGTGCTCTTTGCTTTGAAATATGTGATTCAAGCCAAAAATTCATATCAAAGTAATGGGGTGATGTGAAAAACTTAAAATAAATTTAGCATTTAGTTAAAATGTGTTTTGCCTTCTATACAAAAATAAAGTCATTGAAGACTAGGATTGGTAATTAAAGAAGATGTAATTTGTTGCTAAAAGTATGTTAAGGTAAGGACTTTATAACCCTCTCTGATAATGCACATCCATTTCAGTGTGAGAAAATCCAAACTGCCTCTCTTATTGTGATTTCTTTAATTATGGAGTTTTTTAATTTTAGTTTTGGCTTTAATTTCTCAAAAATATCTTAACTCTGCTGTGAAATTCTTAGGTCCGAATAAATACTGGAAAAAATACTACTTTAAAATTCAGTGAAAAGAAAGAAGAAGCTAAGCGTAAACGAAAGAACAGCTCTGGCAGTGGTCATTCTGCTCAAGAGCTGCCTACTATCCGGACTCCTGCTGACATTTACAGGTGAGTGTATTCACAGACAATAGAGCAGTGTGCTGTTGCTTCCCTCTTTGCACCTGAACATTTACAGGAAAAGATTGTTCTAATACAGAAGGCCACACTGAAGAGTGAGGTATTCTGATAGTGTTAGCTGAGTATTGTAAAGGCCCTCTCAGGAGCTGCCAAACCACTATAGCTGCTCTGTCCAAAGTGATTAGAATGTTGCATGGTTCTTCCCTTTTCCGCCTTTTCACCAGTGGTCTTAAAATATTCCTAACGTCTAAGTCAAAAAATATTGTAAGTTCACTTTAGAAATGAAAGTTTGTGTACCTAGTGGGCTGAGGCAGCACTTTGCTGCCGCAGCTATGGTACGTGAGGCATGCAGCTTACCTTTTCACAGAGGAGAAGGTAAGCATGCTTCTCCAGGTTTCTGTTGTATTGTTTGTTGAGAATACTATCGTTTGAAAATGCCCTGTATTTGTAAAGTATGCTTTTCCAGGTTTCTGTTGTATTGTTTGTTGAGAAAGCTAATGTTTGAAAATGACCCGTATTTGTAAAGTAGTGAAAATTGCTAAATGTCTTCTAAGCGCACCTAAATTACATACAGAATTTTGGCAAACCAAGGTATTTTCACCCAGAACATGCTTCTAAATACAGCTCTGTATTTTACTGGGCCAAAGAAATTAAAATTTTCAAAATAATATAAAATATATCATTTTGAGGCTACAAAATTTAAGGTAATTGTGGAAATTTTAGGTACTTGAATAAACATTTCTGTTTGAATAAACATTTCAGATTTATTTCTACAAAAGATTTTTAACAGTTATTATGAATTTATCCTCAGTTTATGAGTTACCTTATATGAGTGTGTATTTTTTTGGGTATTACAGAGCCTTTGTTGATGTTGTAAACGGAGAGTATGTCCCTCGGAAGTCAATCCTGAAGTGTCGCAGCAGAGAGAACAGTGTTTGCAGTGATACCAGCGAAAGCAGTGCTGCTGACTTTGATGACAGACGGGGCATTTTGAGGAGCATTAGCTGTGAAGAGGCTACTTGTAGTGACACTAGTGAGAGCATTTTAGAGGAGGAGGAAGAAAATCATCAAAAGAAACTTTTGCCCTTATTAGAGACGCCTGAGGTATGTGTGTATTTTTAACTCTATTTCGTACAGTATCTTCGACGAGTTTTTGTGAGATGAAAAGGTGGTGGTAGCTCCATTTCATGGGGGGGGAGTATTTATTTTCCCAATTTCACATAATTATTTTTAGAGTTGAAAAGATATTTCTTTAAAAGAGGCTCTCCTCTCCTCTTTGAAATTGCAGCTGCTGTATCTCCCAGGTCTATAAAACATTAATTTTATTGTCCTTTATTTTATTTTATATAATTACTTATTTAAGTTGATCTGCTGGGAAATGACATTGTTTGTCTTGTAGCTTCTTTAGTTTATACATATATTTATCTCAAAAGTCAGAACATAATTTTAGGCTTGTACTTTTCTGACAGTTAATAATTTGTAAAAACATTCATAGTTACTAGCAAACACATTACAGGTATTAAGATATTAAAATAGTTGAAAAAATTTTTTTTGGTAAAAGTACTACCAGTCTTGATGTTCTATTTCTGTGAAATAGGAATTTTAAAATATAGTCATTAGTATGTGTTACATTTTTGGCTAGAAAATCATTTAGCAGCCTTTTAAAATAAATTACTACTACGCCAAACTATAATCATTTTATGATAGTTGAAGTATTAGACTATATACCTTTCTCTTTAAATACCTTGGTTGAATTAAAAGAAGAATATATACATGACAGATCATTACCTAAAATCTTTCTGTTTTGGCCTTTGCCACTAAAATTTTTTACTCTTGGGGTCTATGGAGCCAATGTGACTTAAAATCTAATGAAAGAGATAGATCCTTCCCTCAGAAAAGTGAGTGTACACGTATATACTCTTACCTGTGTTGCTCACAATTTTGTGTGTAGGAAGGGGAGGGATACTGGGAGATCCCAAAATAAGAATCCCATCTGTGAAATAGTCATGTGTTATGGTTTCCATTATACCAACGTGATTTTTTTTATTTTTGTGTTTGGTGGGTATTTCAGGTTTTCAATTCAGAAAGTATTTGGGAAGACCTGTACCAAACTGATGTATACACATCAGTTGTATATACGTCAAATGAATATAAAATACATATATCTTCATATATAAGCATCTGTAAAACTCTTATTGCTTGTATTAAATAATAGTAATTACACTAAATGGTAATTGGGGATAGAGATCATTAACATTTAGGGAATGTATATGATTAGAATAATTTCCTCCCCTTCACCCGCTATAATGATCTCTGTTGATCTAGGAAGTATCTTAACTCATTTAATAGTCTTCCATTCTGTTGGAAGAACAGGTATTGGATGTAGACTTTTGCTGTTTTTAAGTATTTAAATGTTAGGCTTTGTAAGGACTTAATGATACTGATATATACAGATAGAGCACAAGTCTGAAACGTATTTTCATTTCACTCTATTAGCTTTGCATTTTGCACTGAACTGTTATAGTTAGCATCTAGATGCTGTAAATTTTTTAATGTCAAAATAGTTCATGATTATCGCAAGTTCTTAAGATATCTTTTCCAGTATCTTTTTTTTTATTAATTAAAAAATTTTTTTTATATTGACCACATATATATGTGGTTTGTATTTATTTTTACTTATTTATTTATTTTTATTAAGGTATTATTGGTATACACTCTTAGGAAGGTTTCACATGAAAAAACAATGTGGTTACTACATTTACCCATATTATCAAGTCCCCACCCATACCCCAATGCAGTCACTGTCCATCAGTGTAGTAAGATGACACAGATTCACTATTTGCCTTCTCTGTGCTACACTGTTTTCCCCATGATCCCCCACACCATGTGTACTAAACAAAATACCCCTCCATCCCCTTCTCCCACCCTCCCACCCCTTTGGTAACCACTAGTTCCTTCTTGGAGTCTCTGAGTCTGCTGCTATTTTGTTCCTTCAGTTTTGCTTCATTGTTATACTCCACAAATGATGAAAATCATTTGGCACTTGTCTTTCTCCACCTGGCTTATTTCACTGAGCATAGTATCCTCCAGCTCCATCCATGTTGTAACATGTATATGTACCACATCTTTATCCATTCATCTACTGATGGACACTGAAGTTGCTTCCATATCTTGGCTATTGTAAAAAGTGCTGCGATAAACATAGGGGTACATATGTCTCTTTGAATCTGACAAGTTGTATTCTTTGGGTAAATTCCAAGGAGTGGGATTCCCAGGTAAAATGGTATTTCTATTTTGAGTTTTTTGAGGAACCTCCATATTGCTTTCCACAATGGTTGAACTAGCTTACATTCCCACCAGCGGTGTAGGAGGGTTCCCCTTTCTCTGCATCCTTGCCACCATTTGTTGTTCTTAGTCTTCTGGATGGTGGCCATCCTTACTGGTGTGAGGTGATATCTCATTGTGGTTTTAATTTGCATTTCCCTGATGATTAGTGATGTGGAGCATCTTTTCATGTGTCTGTTGGCCATCTGAATTTCTTCTTTGGAGAACAGTCTCTTCATATCCTCTGCCCATTTTTTAATCGGGTTATTTGCTTTTTGGGTGTTGAGGTGTGTAAGTTCTTTATATATTTTGGATGTTAACCCCTTGTCGGATATGTCATTTACAAATATATTCCCCCATACTGTAGGATGCCTTTTTGTTCTGTTGATGGTGTCCTTTGCTGTACAGAAGAAACTTTTTAGTTTGATTTAGTCCTATGAGTTCATTTTTGCTTTTGTTTGCCTTGCTTGAGGAGATGTGCTCAGGAAGAAGTTGCTCATGCTTATATTCAGGAGATTTTTGCCTATGTTGTCTTCTAAGAGTTTTATGGTTTCATGACTTATATTCAGGTCCTTGATCCATTTCGAGTTTACTTTTGTATATGGGGTTAAACAATAATCCAGTTTGATTCTCTTGCATGTAGCTGTCCAGTTTTGCCAACACCAGCTGATGAAGAGACTGTCATTTCCCAATTGTATGTCCATGGCTCCTTTATCATATTAATTGACCATATATGGTTGGGTTTATATCAGGGCCCTCTATAGTCTGTTCAATTGGTCTATGGGTCTGTTCTTGTGCCAGTACCAAATTGTCTTGAGTACTGTGGCTTTGTAGTAGAGCTTGAAGTTGGGAAGCATAATGACCCCAGCTTTATTCTACCTTCTCAAGATTGCTTTGGCAATTCGGGGTATTTTTTGGTTGCATATGAATTTTAGAACGATTTTCTCTAGTTCATTGAAGAATGCTGTTGGTATTTTGATAGGAATTGCATATTGATTCTGTAGATTGCTTTAGGCAGGATGGCCATTTTGACAATATTAATTCTTCCTATCCATGAGCACAGCAAGTGTTTCCATTTATTGGTTTCTTCTTTAATTTCTCTTAGGAGTGTCTTGTAGTTTTCAGAGTATAGGTCTTTCACTTCCTTGGTTAGGTTTATTCCTAGGCATTTTATTCTTTTTGATGCAACTGTGAATGGAATTGTTTTCCTGATTTCTCTCTCTACTAGTTCATTGTTAGTGTATAGGAATGCCACAGATTTCTGTGTATTAATTTTGTATCCTGCAACTTTGCTGAATTCAGATATTAGATCTAGTAGTTTTGGAGTGGATTCTTTAGGGTTTTTTTATGTACAATATCATGTCATCTGCAAACAGGAACAGTTTAACTTCTTCCTTGCCAATCTGGATGCCTTTTATTTCTTTGTGTTGTTTGACTGCTGTGGCTAGGACCTCCAGTACTATGTTGAATAGAAGTGGGGAGAGTGGGCATCCTTGTCTTGTTCCCGATCTTAAAGTAAAAGCTTTCAGCTTCTCGCTGTTAAGTATAATGTTGGCTGTGGGTTTGTCATATATAGCTTTTATTATGTTGAGGTACTTGCCCTCTATACCCATTTTGTTGAGAGTTTTTATCATGAATAGATGTTGAATTTTGTCAAATGATTTTTCAGCATCTATGAGGATGATTGTGTCGTTTTTGTTTTTTGTTGATGTGGTGGATGATGTTGATGGATTTTCGAATGTTGTACCATCCTTGCATCCCTGGAATAAATCCTTCTTGATCATGATGGATGATCTTTTTGATGTATTTTTGAATTTGGTTTGCTAATATTTTGTTGAGTATTTTTGCATGTATGTTCATCAGGGATATTGGTCCTTAATTTTCTTTTTTTGTCATGTCTTTGCCTGGTTTTGGTATAAGAGTGATGCTGGCCTCATAGAATGAGTTTGGAAGTATTCCCTCTTCTTTTACTTTTTGGAAAACTTTAAGGAGGATGGGTATTATGTCTTCAGTAAATATTTGATAAAATTCAGCAGTGAAGCCATGTGGTTTAGGCGTTTTGTTCTTAGGTAATTTTTTGATTACCAATTCAATTTCTTTGCTAGTAATTGGTCTGTTCAGATTTTCTGTTTCTTTCTGGGTCAGCCTTGGAAGGTTGTATTTTTCTAGGAAGTTGTCCATTTCTTCTAGGTTATCCAGTTTGTTAGCATATAATTTTTCATAGGATTCTCTAATAATTCTTTGTATTTCTGTGGTGTCCGTTGTGATGTTTCCTTTCTCATTTCTGATTGTTTATGTGATTAGGCTCTCTTTTTTTCTTGATAAGTCTGGTAGGGATTTATCTATTTTGTTTATTTTCTTGAAGAACCACCTCCTGCTTTCATTGATTCTTTCTGTTGTTTTATTCTTCTGGATTTTATTTATTTCTGCCCTAATCTTTATTATGTCCTCCCTTCTACTGACTTTGGGCCTCATTTGTTCTTCTTTTTCTATTTTCATTAATTGTGAATTTAGCTGCTCATATGGGATTGTTCTTTCCTGAGGCAGGCCTGTATTGCAATATTCTTTCCTCTTAACACGGCCTTCACTGCGACCCACAGATTTTGCGGTGTTGAATTATTGTTGTCATTTGTGTCCATATATTGCTTGATCTCTGTTTTTATTTGGTCATTGATCCATTGGTAATTTAGGAGCATGTTGTGAAGCCTCCATGTGTTTGTGGAATTTTTCATTTTCTTTGTGTAATTTATTTCTAGTTTCATACCTTTATGGTCTGAGAAACTGGTTGGTACAGTTTCAATCTTTTTGAATTTACTGAGGCTCTTTTGTGTGACCTAATATATGATCTATTCTTAAAAATGTTCCATATGCACTTGAGAAGAATGTGTATTCTGCTGCTTTTGGGTGTAGAGTTCTGTAGATGTCTGTTAGGTCCATCTGTTCTATTGTGTTGTTCAGTGCCTCTGTCTCCTTACTTATTGTCTGTCTGGTTGATCTTTCAGAGTGAGTGGAGTTTTGAAGTCTCCTAGAATGAATGCATTGCATTCTATTTCTCCTTTTAATTCTGTTAGTTTTTGTTTCACATATGTAGGTGCTCCTGTGTTGGGCCCATAGATATTTATAATGGTTATATCCTCTTGTTGGATTGACCCTTTATCATTATGTAATGTCCTTCTTTGTCTCTTGTGACTTTCTTTGTTTTAAAGTGTATTTTGTCTGATACAAGTACTGCAACTCCTGCTTTTTTCCTCCCTGTTAGTTGCATGAAATATCTTTTCCATCCCTTCACTTTTAGTCTGTGTATGTCTTTGGGTTTAAAGTGAGTCTCTTGTAGGTTGCATATAGATGGGTCTTGTTTTTTTATCCATTCACTGACTCTGTCTTTTGATGGGTGCATTCAGTCCATTTACATTTAGGGTGATTATGGATAGGTATGTACTTATTGGCATTGCAGGCTTTAGATTTGTGGTTACTAAATGTTCAAGGTGTACTTCATCACTCTCTGAGAGTCTAACTTAACTCACTTAGTATGCTATTACAAACACAATCTAAAGGTTCTGTTTTTTTTTTCTTCTTCTTTTTCTTCCTCCTCCATTCTTTATATATTAGGTTATTAGGTATCATATTCTGTACTCTTTGTCTATCCCTTGATTGACTTTGGAGATAGTTATTTTAATTTTTCCATTTGCTTAGCAATTAGCTATTCTACTTTCTTTACTGTGTTTTTATTACCTCTGGTTACAGCTATTAAACCTTAGGAACACTTCCATCTATAGCAGTCCCTCCAAAATACACTATAGAGATGGTTTGTGGGAGGTAAATTCTCTTAGCTTTTGCTTATCTGAAAGTTGTTTAATCCCTCCTTCAAATTTAAATGATAATCTTGCCGGATAAAGTATTCTGCTTCATTGCATTAAATACATCATGCCACTCCCTTCTGGCCTGTAAGGTTTCTGTTCAGAAGTCTGATGATAGCCTGATGGGCTTTCCTTTGTATGTGATCTTATTTCTCTCTCTGGCTGCTTTTAATAGTCTGTCCTTATCCTTGATCTTTGCCATTTTAATTACTATATGTCTTGCTGTTGTCTTCCTTGGGTCCCTGTGTTGGGAGATCTGTGTACCTCCATGGCTTGAGAGACTATCTCCTTCCCCAGATTGGGGAAGTTTTCAGCACTTACCTCCTCAGTGACACTTTCTATCCCTTTTTCTCTCTTCTTCTGGTACCCTATAATGTGAATATTGTTCTGTTTGGATTGGTCACACAGTTCTCTCTATTCTTTCATTCTTAGAGATCCTTTTTTCTCTCTGTGCCTCAGCTTCTCTGTATTCCTCTTCTCTAGTTTCTATTTCATTTATCTTCTTCTCCACCGTATCCCGTCTGCTTTTAATACTGTCCATTGTGCTCTTCAATGATTGGATCCCCGACCGGAATTCATTCCTGTGTTCTTGAATGTCTTTCCATACCTCCATGAGCATGTTAATGATTTTTACTTTGAACTCCCTTTCAGGAAGAGTCATGAGGTTGATGTCATTTAAGTCTTTCTGAGAAGTGGTATTAATAATTTTACTCTGAACCAGATTCCTTTGGTGTTTCTTATTTGTATATGGCGCCCTCTAGTGCCCAGAAGCTCTACTCTCTGGAGCTGCTCAGCCCCTGAAGCAATGTCGTGGGTCTCAGTGGAGTGGTATTGGTGCATGGGGGGAGGAAAGACTGTTTCCTGCTACGCTGCTGCTATGCTTGTCTCCATGGCCTGAACCAGTGGGCTGAGCACACAGGTATAAGCCTCTATGCTTTGCGTTTGTAGTTGCTGTAGGTAGATCTTCCCTCTTTCTGGCCTAACGCCAGTTTTCCGTTTGCGAGCCAGGTGTGGCTGGCCAGGAGAAAGGTGCAGTAGGCTGTGTATCCCAGAGGGGGTCCTTGGAGCTGTGTAACCAGCCAGGGAGCTGGAGCACCTGAAGATCATCTAAGGAGGGAGATTTGTTTTTCCTCCTTAAATATGACAGTCTATATGGCAAAGCTCCCAACCTGCTGGACATTGTGCCCCCGGACAATTTTGTCTATATGGCCTCTCTCCTGAGCAGTAAGCTCTGTGTAATCCTTGCCCCTTTAGCAGCCCTCTTGCTAAGGGCTTCCTTGTTAGGAAGTCTCTCAGACTGCCCACCTTTCTTTTGTCCCAGAGTAGCTGGATATGGATCCCTGCTTTTCACAAGTGGCTGGAATCTCAGTCTCTCCAGGAATTCTGCCTGTCTTAGCTTTCCAACCCCGTTATCATGAGAGTATCATACAAGCATCATGAATTGTAGGTTTGTGCTCCCTGAGCAGATCTCTGGAGTTAGGTATTCAGCAGTCCGAGGTTTCTACTCCCTCCCTGCTTGTTTTCTCTTCTTCCCGCCAGTGAGCTGGGGTTGGGGCAGGGCTTGGGTCCCACCGGGCCACAGCTTTGGTACGTTACCCTGTTCTGTGAGGTCTGCTCTTTTCTCCAGGTGTATGCAGTCTGGTGCAGTCCTCTTTCCTATTGCTCTTTCAGGATTAGTTGTATTAATTATATTTTTCTCTTATATGCGGTTTTAGGAGGAAGCCTGTGTCTCACCTCTCATACCGCCATCTTTAATCCTTCTTTTCCGGTATCTTTAAATGCTAAAATATTGTCTCCTTTTCAGAAGCATTTTTTTTAGTATTATAAGAAAGCTCTATGCTCATCATGATAAAATGGAATTTTTAGAGAAGTAGACTTTTTCTTTTAAGATCGAGACTCCACCCAAGGTCTCAAAGTACTGTGGAAGGGAGGTGAGTTTTCTTGGTTTTTCTTGGTGGAGCAAGGTAGACGGGCTGGTGGCTTTTTAAACTATTCAAGCAATACATTGTCTTAACTAATTTTGCACACTTGATAGACAGTGGGAAGCAAAATAAACATGTCAGCTTTTAGTTTGTATGCAGTGAGTTTTTAGATGAAAAGGCAGGGGGAACATTCCAAATACCAGAATTATTAGAAAGAATTAATAACTCCTTGATTTTTATTATTTTATGTAAAAAGAAATATAAAGATACATCTTTGATTATATTTCCAGCATTTTGTACATAATATTTTTATTGCAGTTGATCAAATTAAGTCCAGCAAACAAACATCCAGTTGAAATAAGAGAATCCTTTTTTATGGAACCTTAGGTTTCTTTTCATTGAATTAATTAAAATTTGAGACTGACACTGACTTCCACTAGTTTTTTTCAGTTTCCTCTGATCTCTTAAATAAAATTGAGGCAAGATACAATCAGATACTCAAATAATTGCATCTAAGAGATGTCACTACTGCTGAAACTAAGCTATTGGCCAGCAGGCATCATGACCACCATAGTCATCAACTAATGTGTGACACTCTAATAGCATTTTTTATTTTAAATGTTATTTTTCACAGCATGGTCTGTATGTAAATGGAATGTATGGAAGTTGAGGACCTTTTATTTACCTATTTTTGGTTAATCCCAGATAAAACATGTATTTCACATTTTGTTTTCTTGCATATGTACTATAAAGATCTACTTCTGTTTGGTGATTTAATTCAGATATATTTTAATGGTACTTGATTTCTCTGAGTAATTTGTATTTTGATTTTACAGTCTTGTCTATCAAAAAATCTTTACAAATTTACTTTTAATGAAAAGAAATATCGAATTGGCAAATAGAGGATAAAGATTCTGTGCACATATTTATATTTTATTACATAAACTGACTTTTATCTTCTAGGCTTTTTCTGGAACTGTAATAGAAAAAGAATGTGTATCACCCTCCTTAACACCACATCCAGCCACGATTCATCCTGTGCTACCCACGATTCCAGAACGAAAAGAAATTCTGTCAGAACTATCAGAAGAAACTACAAAGAGGGTTTCAAAGTTTAAAGCTGCCAGAATGCAGCAGAAAAACTAGGGCCTGCCTAGGAAATGGGAGTTTACATCCTAAATCCTCGTTTTGCAACTCCTTAGAATATGTATAGCAAAATACATGTAGTATGAAATAAGGCACCCTGAATCAATTTGGCAGCAGGTTCTCTTTCTCTTATCAGTGATGTTAAACAAAATCAAAGTAAATGTTTGAATACTTTAATATTCAGTTGTTTTGTTAATTCTCTGAATACTGTTAACACTGTTGTCTAAGTTTGCCTTATGAACAATGGAAGTATTTCAAATTATTTTTCAAAGAATACCGCTCATATGCATTGTTTTTGTGTTTTGAACTAAATACAGGCAGTTTTGTACCAGCTGTGAAGTTGTGCATACCATATGGACCATTTTAAAGAAATTTAAAAAATTTCAGATAGATTCAACAATTATATTCCTTGCTTGAGCATTTTAAAGGCACTTTAAAAAAATCTCCTACTTCTAGGTTTTGCAGCTAGGTGGCTATTTAAAAAAACCTCTCCCCTTTGACTGTCATCTGTCATCTCTGGCAAAAAAGCTACATGTACCCATGGGAAAGTTCTTTAATTGGAAGAATAATGGTATTTTGTAAAACAATTTTTTCAAGTAAAAATTTTATGAAACTTGGTGTCTAAAATGTTGTGAACTTTATGATTCAGAATTGAATATAGAAATGTTGTTGATTTATGTGTATGCTACACGCATTATACAGTGGATACTTGGATTTTTACAATTCCATAGGCAGTTTTTCTCTCCCAGTGCATCCAGTTTTAACTGACATTATATTTTGGGAGAGAAGTAAAGGTTGTCTAGATCCTTTAAAAAAAATAGATTTAAAAAAAAATAAGAAATGTTATGTTTTAATCTTCCCAACACTTTCATTGTCTAAGACTACTTTCCTACTAGCAAATAATGAAATAACGTATTTACTTTTAGCAATACTCCTTAAAGAGAAATTTATTCTAATATTGAAAATTACACTGCAAGTGTTAATCATTAGCTTGATGCATGCTGAAATGTAGCTTTTAAAAAGCATTCTGCATTATTACTAAAATAAGCCATCAATGCCGGTCCACCTCTATTCATAGCCAAATATTTAAAGGTTATTTATAGCTTCTTCAATGAATTCTTGCTTAAACAAAGTGAAATTATGTCCTAGAAAAGTAGGTGCTATTTGTAACTAGAACAGCAGTACAACTGTAAAAGTTTTATGAATATGTATTTTAATAATAAGGGGTGAGCCTGTATCCCAAAATAATGGATAATTTAGAACAGATCGCCTGAATTTTGAAATATCACCTAAAAATGTAGATTTGTTCTTTAGCAAATTTTAATCACCTGTGCATATATTTTTAGTTAAAAAACTGTTTTTTTCTTAGCCCATCCTCCACAAAAACACAAACCAAACCATCCAAACCAAACTGAACCAGAGTGGAATCACATCCAGCCCCAGACTCCAGCTGCCAGTCAAATGAGCCTTTCTGTGTTACGTTTTGCCCCAGAACAAGCCTTATTGTGGGACTATTGTGGTATTCTTTATAGACATGTAATTTCAAGAGTACTGTCATTAAATAATTTTTCATGTTCATGAGCTTCATCTTGAGCCTGTTACTGTTTATATAGTTTATGTTACTTCTTGCAAATATAGATGATCCCTCATAGAATAAGACAGTAGTAGAAGCAAAGAAAAAGCATTAGATAACACTTCATGTTCTGCTGAAGACCAAATGAAAGTGTTGTCCCATTTCATAGCTTCAGTCTTGTAACAGAGTTTCAAATTGTAACTTAACATCATAGTTTTATTTTTCATATTAAATTGAAGTTCAGTGGGATAAAATGAAGTTGGTCTTGAGTGTTCTCTTTTAAACCATTGTACAACAGAGAATTACTTTTTCTATCTTGAACTAATTTTAGACCTAGAGAAAAACTGCAAAACCAGTCCAAAATTCCAATATACCCCTCATCTGCTTCCCCTACTGTTGTAACATCTTGTATAACTATAGTCAATTATTAAAACCAGGAAATTTACCTTGGTGCAATACTGTTAACTAATCTACAGATCTTATTTGAATTTCATGACTTCTTCACTAGGTGTTCCTTTCCTGTTCAGGGATTCTATGTAGGATCCCATCTTTGATTTATTTGTTGTTTCTCTTCCAATCTCTGATAGTTCCTTTGGTTTTTCTTTGTCTTTCATGACTGACATTTTTTAAGAGTACTGCTCAGGTGTTTTGTAGAATGTTCCTCAATTTGGGTTTGTCTGATGTACTTACATGATTAGAATGAGGGTTTGCATTTTGTGCAAGAACACCACAGAAATGCATCATATTAAGAGATACCAGAGATTCATTCTAGTGTGCCATTTCAAGAGCTCCATATATCATTACATTAACCCTGATCACTTGGTTAGGTGGTGCCTGCCTGCCAGATTTCTCCTCTAAAAAGTTACTCTTCCTTTGTAGTTAATATCTGGAAGGAGATACTTGGAGATTATGCAGATTTTTTTCCTCAGACTTAAGCTCCACTAATTTTTGCATTCATCGGTGAATCTTGTCTGCTTCAATGATTAGTGTAGTATTTGCCTTGTGATTTTCTGTTTTTCCCTTTCCATCTACTGTACTTTTTTCTTTTTAACATCTAATGTAGAATGAGGAGCTCCTGTGAAGCTATTCTAATGCTTCTATCCAAAATTAATTATCTGCATTAGCATCAAGATGACTATTTTATTTACATTTATGTCTTGAATTCTTTTGTAAGGAAAATCTATTCCACAAACATCTCCTTTTCCCATTTATTAATTTATTTGATTATTTAAATTAGTATGGACTCAGATATTTTTCTCTATGGATTGAAATTAATTTATCATTGTTTTGCTTGCTCATATTGTATCTTTTCACCATTAGGACCTCCGTTGAGTTGGCTCCTGAATTCTTTCAACAAGTTTTCATCGTTTTTTGAACACTTTTTTTTGACTGCACAAAATGGAGTCAGGCTTATTTTACATTTTTTTCTGCCCTGGTCTTGGGATCACAACCATTTTTCCAGTGAGCCTTTGTTCCTTTTTTTTGGAAAATGGTGTTTAAAAACCAGTATCTTCTCTCATGTTGGTGTGCGTAATGCCATTGGTGTGTCATTGCTTCTAGGCCTTTTTAGCAGACAGAGCTAGGAAATTTATGTATACTATCAAATATACATATATATATATATATATAAACATAAATTTATACTGATAACTTCTGGTTCTAATCAAAGACCACAGAATTCATTTTAGTTTTTCGTTACTTGTGACTTGTACCAACAGTGAGAAATCTGGCTCTTAATATCTACAATGTATTTACTTAATTTTGAAACATCTAGTGTACACATAAAAGTTTCGGAATGCTAATCCTTACCCTCAGGACAAAACGTTTATTAGCTATATTGTACTTTTCATGTTAAGTTCTTTTTTTTCTTTAGCTTTGTAATTATCAGTCAAGAAACTTTTCCAAAGTTACTTAGTTCTTGATGATTGTTACCTGTGATACGGTTAGGTTCATTTATTACTGTTCGTGTTTCACTTTGGATTCTTGTCATATCCTGATTGGTTTTAATGGTTTATTTGGGGAGTATATGAAGGGTATGTGAAATATTAATGTGGTTCTAAAAGTCACAGCTCTGTAAAAGATAAACGGAGAAGTGTCACTCCCTCCTTCTCCTTGCTACCCCACTCCCATTCCTTTTTTTCTATCACATCTCCACCTACCCACTGTGAGTAACCAATCCCTTAATTTTCTGGTTTAACCTTTTTGTATTTTTTTGCACTGATAGATAATTGTATGTTTACTATTCTTTTCTTACATGAAGGATGACATGTACCTTCCTCATGGCACTTATATTTTCTCTCAATGAATAGTACACCCTAGTAATCACTCTATATTAGTATATAGAGATCTTTTTTACAGATATAGTACTCTTTTTTTATAGATGTAACATAGTTTATTCAGTCACTTTCCTATGAATGGGCATTTGGTTTCTGATTATTTTGTAATTACATACAATAATGCAATGATTAATTTTGGTGTATATGTATTTTATAAAATTTAGAGGTATATCTTCAGGATAGATTCTTAGAAGTAGGGGTGATGGACTGTACAATTACTATATGATTGCTCATAAACACTGTAAAGTCTGTTTTTTAAATGTATTTGTTATTATTAAGGACATGGTTTTAACACACATACTTACATACCTGCGTTTCATTTACAATTCTTTGATAATAATTTGGGGACACTACAGTGTCCTATAGGGACTTCTTAATCTTAAAGAATACTTAAAGAATATTAAGCATTTATAGTGATTAGTTCATTCTGCTGTGTTTTGTGTTTTTTTTTAATTGGTCATTCACATGATTCCTAAGAGCCTTTCATTTATTGGCATATTTCCAAATTTATAAAATTGATATTTGATGCCTCATTTTATTAGATTGATTTTTCTCTCCCCTATTGTAGGAACAGCTGTTCAAGGATACCAGTCTTTATCCATGCATTCTTTTAGTGAGTGGCATATAGACTTTCAACTGAATTCCTGTTGAATGAATTCCTCAATTTAAATAAATATTTACAGTTTATATGCTTAATACACTTGACAATATTGTCAAGTTTTTACATTTTAAAATGCTTTCTTAGTTATTTAAGTTTCATTTTTGAGGAACATCATTTGGGATATGAAGAAGTTTTTGCATTTTCCTTAAACAGAGAATCAATTTTTGAGTACTTACTATATGTCAAGCATTTTCTCTGTACTTAATATGGATTATTTCATTTAATGCTCACAGTAACCCAGTGAGGTAGGTACTATTTTTTTTTAAACCTTTTCCTCTTGCTCCCCCATTTTAGAGATAAGGAAACTAACCCAAAGAGTGAGTAAGCAACATTTTAAGCCATACAACTATTAGGTGGTGGCATTGGGGTTTAAACTCAGGCAGCCTTGTTCCAGAATCAGCACTCTTAACACATTTTTAAATTTTTAAGTAGTTTGTCCTTCAAGAAGCACATAGCTAATAAGGAAATGTGTGATCTGTGTAATCTCTGTTTAATCTTGCTTATTCAGAATGAGGTCACTTAAAAAAAAATCTGAATGAAATCTTTATTTCTTAAACTTCACACATTTAAAGAGAATTCGTTTTGACTTGGTGGAAGTGGAGTTTCAATGATGTCATTTGGCCATATGCATAGAGAAAGGAATGTGGAGATGGAGAACAGTAAAAAGAAAAGTAATTAGTGTAACAGTATTTCACTGAAAAAGTACTCATTTTATAAATGTGAGTTTAGTCATCACATGAATTGTTAAATTCATAATCCAGTAGCCTCATAGTGATCCTTTTCATCCCTAATGATAATTCTTTTGGGGGGGACTTAAAGTATTATATAGGAGTTTATAGTACAATAATATAGCTTGTTAAATATTTTTCTAGTATAACAGTTTCCAATTTGTATGTGTGATATCTTTCTGTGATATCAAATCAAAATTTCTTTGTATGAATACATGTACATAATAATGTTATTATAAAGAGTTCTTAACCTACTCTTTTTATGTAACTGTCAAGTTTAGTCTAGGTTTATTATAATTATTCTTGCTGGGACTTACTCTATTGTAGGCATTCTGTTTACCCTGCCTATCTATTGACTCCCCCATGCCCATTTACTACTGTTCAGATTAATGTGCTTTTTGTTTTCTGTTCTCTCTGATTTGGAAATTATATATACATGCTGTATTTTAATTTTTTGACACTTTCCTATTAAAATATGCTCTTCTATTAAAGCTGCTCTCTTCCCTAGACAGTATTATGATCACTTTAGTGTTTGCAATACTTTGGTTCCATTTTTTTCCAACAGCTTTATTGAAGAATAATTTATATACCATAACATCTATTTTTTAAGTGTGTAATTTGATGACATTTAGAATTCAAATTGTGCACTATCTCTACAGCGTACTTTTAGAACATTTCCGTCATGCTAAAAAGATCCCTTGTGCCCATTTACAGTTAATTCGCATTCATATCCCCAATCTCAGGCAGCTGCTTTATTAATCTACATAGATTTTCCTTTTCTGGACAGTTAATATATTTAGTTTTTGGTATCTGTCTTTTGATTAGCACAGGGTTTTGAGGTTTATCCATGTTATAGTACTATGCATTCATAGTTTGTTCCTTTGTACTGCTGCATAGTATTCCATTGTATAGATATGCCACATTTTGTTTATTCATTCACTAGTTGATGAACTCTTGGATTGTTCAGTTTTCTAGCTATTGTGAATAATGTTGCTATGAACATTTATTTGAAATTTTTGTGTGGACGTATGTTTTTCTTTTGAGTAGATACCTAGGAGTGGAATATCTAGATCAGATGGTGAGTTTAACTTCTAAAGAGATTGCACAGTTTTCCAAAGTGGCTGTATAATTCTACATTCTGACCAGTAATGTATGAGGTTTCCAGTTTCTCCATATCCTTGGTAACACTGTTACTATCTCATCTTATTATAGCCATTCTAGTGGCTATGAAGCTTTATCTCACTTTAAATTTGCATTTCTTTATTGTTGAATGATTTTTTTTTGTAGTTGTGTGTACATCTTTGAAGTGTCTCTTCAAATCTGTTGCTCAGTTTTTAATTGGATTGTTACTACTGAGTTGTAAAAATTTTTACATAATCTAAATACAAGGCCTTCATCAGATACATGATTTGCAAATATTCTAAGGATGTGGCTTGTCTTTGATTTTTATAAATGTCTTTCCAAGTATAAAGCCTGGTTTTGATGAAGTCTGATTGATAATTTTTTTGTGTGTGTGCTTTTTGGTGTCTTAACTGAAAACTCTTTGCCCAACTCAGAGTCATAAGGATTTTTCCCCTGTGTTTTCTGTTAGGAGTTTTGTAGTTTTAGTTCTTAAGAGTTAGGGGTAGGATCCATTTTGAGTTAATTTTTGTGTATGGTGTGAGGCAATGATCTAAATGCAGTTTGATACTTACATAGTTGTCCCAGAACCATTTGAAAAGACCATCCTTTTACAATAAATTATTTTGACACCCTTTTGACAAAACTAAAAAATCAGTTGAGTGTAAATGTACAGTAGTTTTTCTGTTTGTACTCTCAATTGTGTTTCATCTATTTGTCTATCCTTAATCAGTACCAAAATGGTCTTGATTTACTGTGGCTTTATAATAAGCTTTCAAACAGGGAACTGTGTTTAAGTCCTCCAAAGTTGTTGTTTTGCTAAATGTTTTTGGCTCTTCTGGGGCCTTTGCAATTTCCATGTAAATTTTAGGATCATCTTATCCACTACTGAAGAAATGCCTGTTGGGATTTTTATAGGGCTTGTTTTAAATCTATAGTGAATTTGGGGGAGAATTGCCATGTTAATATTGAGTCTTTTAATCCAGGAACATGGGATGTTTCTTTTGGATCCTCGTTAATTTTCTCAGCAATGTTTTATAGTTTTCAGTGTACAGCTCTCACAGCACTTTTGTTAAATTTATTCCTAAGTATTTTACTCTTTTTGATGCTATTGTGAATGCATTGTTTCCTTAGTGTCATTTTTAATTTTTGTTGCTAGTATGTAGAAATACAATTGACTTGTACATGCCATTGTATCGTGAAACTTTCCTGAACTCAATTGTTAGTTTTTGTCATAAGGGCGTACGTGTGTTCACCTTAGGGTTCGCTACACACAGGATCATGTTATCTGTGAGTAAAGAGTTTTACTTCTTTGTAATCTGGATTACTTATATCTGATTGCACTAGGTAATACTGAATGTAAATGGTAAGACTGGACATTTTTGCCTTGTTTCTGATCTTAGGGAGAAGGTACTCATTTATTCTTTCTCCATTAAGTGTGATATTGGCTGTAGGTTTTTCACAGATACCTTTTGTTAAGTTGAGGAATTTTGTTTTATTCCTGGCTTGTTGGAATTTTCAGTCATGAATGGGGTTGCATTTTTTCAAATGTCTTTTTTTTGCATCTACTGAGATAATCATATGGTTTTATACTATATTAATATGGTATATTGATTTTCTGATATTAAGCCAACCCTGCATTCCAGGGATAAATCCTGCATCAGGGATAAATCCTACTTTGTCTAATCCTTTTTAGATATTACATAATCCTTTTGTTGAACATTGATCTGTAGTGCCCTATTCTTATGAGGTCTCTGTTGTCTGGCTTTTGTATCCGGATAATAACTAACCTCGCAGAATTAAATGGGAACTGTGCCTTCCTTCTCTGAATAAGTCTGTGAGGGATTGGTATTATTTCTTAAAGATTTGATAGAATTCACCAGTGAAACCATCTCGGTCTTGGTTTTTCTTTGTGGGAATATTTATAATTACAGTTGAGTTTCTTTACTTGTCACAAGTCTATTTAGATTGTATGTTTTTTCTTGAGCCATTTTGGTAATTTGGCTTTCTAAGAATTTAGCCATTTCATGTAAGTTGTCTCATTTGTCTGTATGAAGTTGTTCACACTATTTATTCCCTTATAACTCATTTAATTTCCATAGGGTTGGTAATGATGTCCCCACTTTAATTTATGATTTTGCCAATTTGAGTCTTCTCTCTCATTTTTTTGGTCAATCTAGTTAAATATTTGTCCATTTTGTTGATCTTTTCAAAGAAACATTTATTTCATTGATGTTTCTCTGTTTTTCTTTTTTCTATTTTACTGATTTCTATTCCAATCTTAATCATTTCCTTCTTTCTCCTTGCTTTAGGCTTAGTTTAGTTTAGCTCTTAAGGTTTTTTAAGGTGTTAGCTTAAGGTAATGAATTGAGATTATTCTCTTCTATATGCATTTAAAGATATAAATTAACCTCTAAACACTGCTTTAACTGCATCCAGTGAGTTTTTATCTGTTACGTATTCATTTTCCATTAGTTCAAAATATTTTCTAGTGTCTCTAGAGGTATCTTGTTTGATCCATGGATTATTTAAATATGTATTATTTAATTTCCAAATATTTGAGGATTTCCCAAGTTTGTTTCTGTCATTGATTCCTGCTTTAATTCTGTTGTGTCTGGAGAACATACTTAGTAAGTCTTCACGCTTTTAAAATTCCTTCAGACTTTTTTAAAGGGTAGAATATATTCTCCTGTGTGTTTGAAAAGAAGGTGTAGTCTTTTATTGATTGGATTATTCTGTACAGGCCAGGTTTATTGCTATTGTTATCTTCTATATCCTTGCTGATTTTCTATTTGTTCTACCCATTGGGAGTGGGATATTGAGCTCTCATACTACTACTATTGAATTACCATACCTTTCATTTTTGGTAGTTTTTGCTCCATGTACTTTTTGGCTCTGCTTTTAGGTGCATATGCTCGTCACTGTTATTATCTTCCTGATTAATTGAAGCCATTATTACAAAATACCCCTCTTTTTCTCTTGGAACTTTTTAATCTTAAATTTTATGACTGTTTTGTGTAATTGTATTGCAAGCACTCCATTTCTGTTGTGATTGCATTTACATAGTGTTCATTTTAGTTACAACCTATTTGTTTCTTTGAATTTAGCAATTTGTGTCCTGTAGCTACCATATAGTTGAATATTGTTCTTAAAAAGTCCATTCTGATGATCTACATTTCGATTGGAACATTTATTAATTCTTGTAATAACAGATATAGTTTGTTTACATCTGTCTGCCTTTTTGCTGTTTGTTTTTTTATGTTTCATGTCTTTTTTTTTGTTTGTTTCTCCTTGGTTGTGTTAAATGTTTTTTAGTATAACCTTTAAATTACTTAGATTTAAAAAAACTGTTTAGAGGTTGCTGTAGATGTTTACAATAGGCATTTTAACATCACAATCTGCTGTATTAGGAAAGTACAGTAGGTAAAGTGAAGAATCAATGAACTCAAAGGTAAAGCAATAGAATTATACCATCTGAAGAGCAGTCTGTTCCTGCGATTCCTATTATGCATATGTTGATATGATTAGTTCTATCTATAGGTTTCTCGTATTTAATCCATTTTTATTTTTTTTTTCTGTTCTTCCTTCAGCCAGTTTTCAAGTCTGCTGTTGAGCTTCTCTAGTGAATTTCACTTTAGTTATTACACTTTTCAACTCCAGAATTTCCATTTGATTATTTTATAATTTCAATTTCCTTATGATATTCTCTATTCTATCAATCATTTTTTCATGCTTTGTTTAAATAGTTTCCTTTAGTACTTGACATATTTATTGTAACTGCTTTGACATTTTTGTCTGCAAAGTCCATTTGGGACCCCTCCAAAATAGTATCTATTTGTTACTTTTTTTTTTTTTAAGTGTTTGGGCTGTAATTTCCTGTTTAAAACTGGACATTTCAAATACTGTGTTGTAACAACTCTGGATTCTGATCTCTTCCTGCCCGGGGTTGTTGCCTTTTTAAACTTAAAAAATTTTTTTGTCTGTTTTGTTTTGTGTCTTGCCTGCACCAATTATGTAGAGTCGATTTCTTCCATAATGTGTAGCCTCTTGTGTCTCTCTTCAGTTTTTTTTTTTTCTTGCTTATATTTTTAAGCCTGGCTTCTTGTGTGGGTTGTCCCTGGGTCAGTATATCTTAGTGGCCAGCCAGTGATTGGTTAGCAGTTATCTTAAATATCTTGAGCCAGTAAGGCTTCCATCATTTGTCAGTGCACCTGTATATGATTTGGGGAACACATTCAAAATTCATGTCACTTACAAGTCTCCTTCAGCTTTTATTTTTGCTTCATTCAGGCTTTCTTTTATCTCCCCTGTGTGCATGTGTGTATGTGTGTATAAGTAAGGCCTCAGAGATTGTGTGTGTGTGTCTAAGTAAGGCCCCAGAGATAGGTAGATAGCTAGAGCCTTCTCAGGTCTCATTGCATATGCATAGATAGCCTAACATGTCCACAACCTTCCCAAATGTGAACTAATAAGGCCCTCACTCTCTAGATCGTCCTGTGAAGTTTCCAGCCAGTCTGCCGGTCTCTTGGTTGGCCTGGCTAGTGTTGAGCCTCACATCAGCTGTAATGGTCTTTCCCATTTGCATTGACAAAGTCCTGGGCATTGGGATTTTCCACATTTCCCAAATCTAGTCAGCTCCCTCCCACATACATTCTTCTGGTTTTCACAAGTCCCACCCTATTAGACGTATTGCTGTGAAGGAGCTGGGGTGAAGGAAGTTGGCTAAATAAAACGTCACATACTGCCATCATCCTCACCCAGGGTGTAGTAGTTTTCTTGAATACACACTTCTTAATGTGTTTTATGCCTTTGGTTAATTTTCAGTCTTGAAATAGTTGGTTTTGACAATTTTGTCCAATTATATCTCTGCTTCTTGGGGAAAATATTAAGAATGGTGCTCACTTTGCCATTCCTCTCAGTGATCTTTTAAAGGAATTTTTTAATGTAGAAAAATCTTTAATGTCCATTCATCAATATGCCATTCTTGCTGCTCTTCATCCATCTGATTTTATTTTCTTCCAGCCTGTAGCACTTCCCATAATAATTATTTTAGTGCTGTTGTGTTGGATGAAGCTTCATTAGTTTTTGTTTGAAAAAGTGTTATTTTTGCCCTCACTTTGAAAGGTATTTTTGCTGAGTGGGTATAGAATCCTAGGTTGATAGGTCTTTTTCCTTTAGCACTTTGAAGATGTTTTTCCATAGTCCTTTGTATTTTCTGATGCTGTCTTATCTTTGTTCCTCTGTATATGATGTATCTTTTTGTTCTCTGGCAATTATGTGCATAGCTATGATTTTCTTTGGATTTAGTCCTGTTGGGGTTTATTGAACATCTTGGATCTGTGAGTTTAGAGTTTTCCTCAAATTTGGAAGTATTTTAGCCATATTTCTTTAAATATTGTTTGGCCCCTATCTCTCAGTGTACTCCTTTTGGAACACCAGTTATATGTGTACAGGTTTCATTGTCACATAAGGTCACTGAGGCTCAGTTCATTTTTGTTAAGTTCTTTTTCTCTGTTTCGTTTTGGTTAGTTTTTATTGATAGGTCTTCAAGTTCACTGAATTTTTCCTGTAGCGTCTTATTTGCTGTTGATCCAATCCAGGAAAATTTTTGTTTCAGTTACTGTAATTTTGTTACTTCTGGAATTTCCATTTTGTTCTCTTTTTAATATAAATATCTTTAATTTCTCTCTCCATTATGTTAGTGATTTCCTCTAAATCATTAAGCATATTTATGATAGCTGTTTGAAAGTCTTTGTCTGCTAATTTTGTCATTTCTGCATCATGTCTACAGTTTTGCTGACTGATTTTTCCACCTGATAGGGGCCACAATTTACTGCTTATTCTCATGTTTAACAGTTTTTTATTTGATGCCAGAAACTTTTTATTACTTAGTTTTTTTAATACATCTAGATTTATAAAAGAGTTTCAAAGATAATTTGGAAGGTTCTCATACATTCCTTGCCCAGTTTCTGTTTCTCCAAATGTCAACATGTTATATTACCAAGGTACATTTGTCAAAACTAAGAAATTAGCATGACACAATGCTATTGACTAAATTACAAACCTTATTTGAATTTTACCAGTTCTTCGACCAATGTCATTTTTCTTTTCCAGAATTCATTGCAGATTACCACATTGTGTCAGGTGGTCATGTCTTCTTACTCTCATTTCTGTTGCAATTTCTTAGTTTTTTGCTTTTCACTATCTTGATTGTTTTGAAGAATTTCGTCAGGTAATTTTGGAGGATGTCCTTCAATTCAAGTTTGTGCATTGTTTTCTTATGATTAGCCTGGGTTACAAGTTTGGGGGAGAGAGTCATAGTGGTGAGGTGCCTTTCACTTTCTATCACATCAAGATGTTAATCTTGATAATTTCATTAAGTTGTTGGTTGGCTTCTCCACTGTAAGACCAGTCTTCCTTTGGGGAGATTCCTTCTTATTGTGCTATGGTCCAAAAAAAAAGCCTCTCAAGAGAAAGCCAGGGTGATAATAGGACTCACCTCATTTGTTTCCTTTTGTTCAGGGATCTCAGTCTTGTACTACCCTGTTGTCCTATTGTCTAAAAACAATTGTATCATATATTCAGTGAAGTTTTCCAGCTATTCATGGCAGAAGGGCAAGATCTGCACCAGTGTGTAACTTCAAGACTAGACTCAGGAGTCCTTGACAGGACCTCTCTTATGTTAAGTTCATTAGAGTTTCTGGGTTAATTGCATTGCTTGTATTTCCTTGGATCTCTTCCCATGTGAGGGCTAACTTATGGTTACACATTCCCAGGGGACACTTCACCCCAGCCAGCCCCACATAGAACTCAGGAAGGTGTAACAAGTTTCCATGTGTTGTCTTCTGATAGTGGGAGCATTTCTCCTAGCCTACCCTTTCACTCTGGCCATAGTCTTCATGGGTCCCGTCTTGGTCTGACTGACTCCCTCACGGACTGCAAAGGCTTGTCTCCTAATTCCTGAGCTGTTAGAACATAAACCTCTTAGCTAACCTGTGACTTAGGATTTTAGCTTTTTCTTTATATTCTTTTCCTTTTTTAGCCACTGGTGATTTCTGTCTGTTACTTTCTTGCAAATTAGGTTCTGCATTTGAGAAGGTATTTGTGTCATATTTTATGTAGCATTTCTAGAGATTTTATATCAGGAAGGCTGACAGAATATTGTCTATAGTATTCTTGAGCATTTTCTCTGTAATGTGATGTTACGAGCCCTGAGAAGTGATACATTGCCTTTAAGTGGTTTATCTCACTTGGGAAGGCAGCTCAAGTGTCTCGGTCACAAGAGAATACCAGAGTGCTATAAGAGATGTACACTGATGATTCAGACTTAGACTCCTATGTCCTCTTTGAGGTAAGCGAGTTGGCAACTGCTTTATGTCAGAGGAGGTACTGTAGGTAGGATAAGGATCAATAGGATTTACAAGTGTAAAGAATCCTGACATTCGTACTGAGAACAGAGCTAAGAAAATTAGGATCAACACAGAGGTGTATGCTGTGTTCACATTATAAGAACTCTGAGTCTATTAATCAGTGAACATGTATTTTTGGACACTGTTTTCTTGGGATCCAAGATTTTTCTGCCAATGTACATTTGGGGTCTTGGGAGTTAACTGAAGTTAAGCATAGGATGTTAGTGGTGATTCGGTGATGAATCCTGTTTGCAAGGGGGAAATTGTTAATCTGGTGAAAATTATAGTGAAAAAATTTTTGTGTTTTAAAGCAGGCTTTGATATTCTGAGACATAAAGCAGTATATGGGCTAGATCTACCTCTGGTGACAAAGGCTAAAAGAGTTAAGTTTAATTTTCACAGCTATTGGAAGCCTTTCAAGGAACACTGGTTAGGAGCTAATTGAAGTGTAACCAAGAACCAGCACTCAGACCCTCTTCAGAAAAGTGAAGTTTGCAAATACTTGTTGAAACTTAAATGTGTTTAGAAATGTAGGGCTGAATTTGATCTGTGTAGGCTTTCCACGGGGCCTGGCTCTTGTACTCTGCATTCTGGTGTCTTCATACTTGTGTATGAAGTATGTATGATATGTGTAGTTGTTGCATGTTCTGAATCTGATCTCTTAGCAGGTCCTCTAATGCACTAACTCTCAAGGGCTATGTCCATGTTAGAACTATGCAAAAACTCCAAAGAACTGGGAAAATTTTCTAGAAACTTGTTGATTTCTGAAAAGCAGGGATGTGAGTCATGAATAACTATACCTAGACTTAATTAAATGGAAGAAAACACAAACAAATTATTGATTTTAAAACTGTAAACTATTTTTGGAAAACTACTTTTTATGTTAAAATGTAATCAACTAATTAGGGTCTGGGATGGGAAATGCTATGATGTTTAATATCAGATGTACTAGGAAACATTCCCTCTTGACAGTGAATCTGAGAACAGTAAAGGATTTGAGGGTTCTAAGGTTTAAGCATGGACTGCACATGGAAAAGCTGAGCATGTCACTGTTATTACTCTTCATACCCCCCATCTTTGTGACAATTAACCTAGCTTCAACAGCCCTGGGGGCTGTTTGTTCTTTTTCTTCTGAATTCTTGAACTAAAAGGACTATCTCAGCTTCAAAGTGTACTGACAAGACAGAACAAGTGAATCATGGAGCCTAAATGCATGGCAGCTGTGGATAGAGCTGGTTGGCTTCAGTGGAAATACCCACCCTCATGGATCGCACTGGGGCCAAGGAAGCTATTGGTCAGTTGATGCCTTCTCAGTGACCAGTGCTTGACTCATTACCCGTGCAGCATTCTCTTCCTTTGGAAATTGAAAATGGCAGATTTCTGTGTCCTAAAAGTGGTGAATGTAACTGTTTCAGTTGTTCATTTTAGGAAAGTAATGACTTCTACAAAAAGATCAACTAGGGTTAAAAGAAATCAGATGTGTGTATTTGGTATGCAATATTTTTTGTATTACAAATAGCTACATTCTAACCCACATTAACCCCATGATATGTGGATTTTGCCAACTCCTGCTGTGTCTTTTAAATCAAATCCAGTAAATCACTATGAATGTTCTAATTTCTAAACAAACTAGTCTTCCAGTAGAGGTACTTTAACACTGTACTACAAATTAGACAACCTAAGATAAATGGACCATCTTTGTTAATTATGTAGTTTAATTGATCAAAACTGTGGATAGGATTTTATTTATAGCAGTTTTGCTTAGAATCAAATTCTATACTATTAAATAGCTTGTGAATGGTATAGTTGAGGTCATTAAGATATATGCTGTTATTTTAGCTTCTGTTAACTTTATTAAGTACCTTTTTTGGTCTAGTTATGTCACAATATGAAATTGCTTTTAATTGAGATGACCAACCTCCATTAGATTGTTCGACCTCGCTCGCCCTTGTATACACGAACACAGAGCACTTACCATTTTTGCTCTATTGATTGAACAGCCATTTGCTTGAACTACATTCAGAACCTTGTGGAGGAAGATGAGATATTTCTCTAAATGTTCTTTTTGCTGGTGGTTTTTCTCTGGCAAACCCACTGTTTGCATGTAACTAATTTTGCATGCCAGTAGGTAGCAGTGGTGAGCAGAGGCACCGACAGAAAGCTGCCAGTCAGTGGTTATAAATTATTATTCATTTCTGTTATAGGTGGGGTGTGCAGTCAGTTACAGTAATAATTACCAGTGCCAGAGGGTTTCCTAGGCAACCAGTTTCCCCCCTCATTCATGCTGTTGCTGAGAGAGTGCCTGTAAAGCATGACATTGCTGTATTCTGAGGTTTGTTGTCCCCCTGCTGCTCCAGGTTTGAGGTTAGTTACAGCATCATAAGGTGCTCTCAAGCATAGAGAGCTCAGGCTGGGCTGAAAAAGCAGACTGGCAAAGAGAGCCTCTTGCCTGTTTCACTTTTAAAGAACAGGGCTCTAAAAATGCAGATCCCGCATTTGTTTGATAATATTGGTAAGATCTGGAATTGTAATTTGTAGAACGTTTTATTTTCTATTTGTTTTGGAAATAGCAGGTCATTTCATTTTTAAGTTTTATTATTTAATAAAAATGTGCAGTACAGACCTGAAACCAAACGGCTCCTTAGGATTTGAGTCAAATAAATCAATGGCAACCTGTCATAGCTAATCATGGATGTGTGTGTTTATTCAGTTTTATGAAAATGGTTCATAAAGAGGAAGGTAACATATTCTTCCTGCAGGAGCAGGATCAGTCCTTTATGTGGTAGGAAAATAATAGAAACCACATCTGTTATCAGGGATCTATACATGAATCATACCCTACCTTTTGGGGCTCTCTAAAATCTTTCATTTTAATGAACTTCCATCAAGTGCTTTGCAGTGATAAAAAGTAGTATTTGTGTCTGCTATGAAAAAAGATAGGGGATTCATGTTTCAGTCTTACATGGAAATGTGAAATGTTTATCCATTTACAAGGCAGAAGTCACAAACCCAGACATGATGCATCCAGATCTCATTCTCTGCTAGATGATTACAAAAGTGTTTGGGACCTGTGTATTTATTACCATGCATTCTCAGATGTAACCTGTCTTCCACTCAGTGTATGTAGCGGGAGTGGGAGGGTGGACACCAGAGCCGCTGTGACAGATGATTTCTTTGTATGTGGACCATGGCCAGGCTCCTGTGTTTCCAGAGTTTCTTAACACATTGTGCAGGCTCCTGCTTTCTATGAAAGAGGATGTGACCATTCAGTGGCCCCATCACAGCCCCTCCCCACCCTCATCAGCCACTACCCTTCTGGTAACGTGCATTCCATTGCTCCTGCTTTCCCTCAGCGGATCTAAGTATCACCTGCCCTACCTTGGCTCCTCCGCAGGGTAGTGATCACCTCCAATCAGGTGCCGAAGCAGTGAAAGTGGGAGTGGGCTGGCTTGGTCATGCAAGAGGCCGGCTAACTGTCCTAGGCCCTTGGCCTTCCCCGTCTGTTTGGGGGAAAACTGCCTCCCCCCACTGACCCGACTCTGTCCTACTCCAGGATACGGGTCCTCGGACTCAAGTGCACTGGACCGTGCGAGCGAGTAGGTCACCAGCTGCCTGAAATTTCCCACTTAAGGGAATCCTGAGGTACAGTTTCTTGAAGGCACCTCGAAGGTACTAAACAAAAAGTTTCTAGTTATCTTGTTGCATGTGGGCTTATGGAATGATTCATAAAAATGAAATATGCAGACTATGTTTTTGATAAAGATACTGTAACATGTGATTGGCTATAAGAATCCATCACGATGGGTTCATCTGAAGTTTAAGTTTACTTTAAATAGTTTAATAATCTTTTTAAAAAGTATAATAAGCCAAAACTATGAAGCTGGCACCTGCTAGCCCAGTTTTATCCACTATTCCCGATTTTCTTCTGAATGGTTTAATAGCCTAACGAGAAGGGAGAAGGTTTCCTGAAATGTAGTGATCTGATAGTTCAGTTGGAGACTTCTATCCAATTTAGCAAAGGAAATAATTTTCTGTTTAATATTGCATACCTCGCTGTGGTATAAATTATCCAAACCCAAGTGCTCAGCCAAACTAATGTTATAGATTAGATAATGAACTGATAACATGTTACACAGTAAATTAAAGACATGCAGTGAAGTCATTATTTACATAGAGACAGCTACCCTTGCAATGCAAAATCAGAAAAAATGGATGATCTCAAATGAGGCTATTCTGAAACTCTAGATGCAAAATAACCTCTTTTAACGGCATCTTCTGCATCTCTGGATTCTGGAGAAAGAAGGGATGCCCTCCTCTTCAGAAAGAGGCCAGTCTCCTGTTATAATAATGATACAGTAGAAAAAGTTGGGCAGCTCCTAGATTATAAGCTTGTTCTGGTTTTTTTTTGTTGTTTTTTTTTTTTAATAATTGAATTGTTTCAGGAAACATTAACATCTTAAGGTTAAAACATTCTTTCTTTTTTTTTGGTCGTAAGATTACTCTGCACCCTAGACAAAGGAAATATTTAAACTGTTAAATTTGAACAAAGATACAGTCTGCATATGACTTCTCTGAAGCCCTATAAAAATTCTTTAAAATTGCCTATTCACTCAAATTTACTGAGTGTAGCAAAAATGTCAAAGGCATAAAGTCAGAGAAGATTGAATAAAATAATGCAGAAAGACAGATTAGTCATGCACAGACCCACACAGCCTTTCAGAGCACACAATACCACTTTTTATTACCGCTCTATCTTTACAAAGACTACGTTCAATACATAGAAGATGATACATGGTCAGCCATGTCATCTGCCTTTGATTCCAGGACTCATTTATCTGGGCTCTTTTCACGATGACATTGATGAGCGATCTCAGTGTTTTCAGAGCATTGTTTTATTTATCATATATAATGGCTGGTTAAAAAAAACAAACAGGAATTAGGTCACCGATAGCACATAAAAGAGTTGGAAGATTGTGTGACAAAGTTTGGTAAAGCATAGAACAAGGAGGATCATGTAGATGTTCTTTGCTCTGTCTCCCTGCTGGGCCTTCTCCCCTCAAATCCTAACCCCCCAAAGATCTGCAAGCTGATAACTGCTGAAAAATTATCAAGAAAATGTTTCATTAAGCTAAATATAGGATACCCCAATTTTTGTAAAACACTGGCAATTACATTTTTTTCCTGGGTCAGCCTTGGAAGTATTTTTCTAGAAAGTTGTCATTTTTGTTTAAATTTAGAACGTTTTACTTACTTTAGAGCTGCTGACCATTATTTATGCATTTGCAAAGGAAAGGGAGACTTTGTCAGTTTTGTATCTTGCAAATTTAATAAAGAGCAGCCCTTAAGGTAGAATTTCGTAGGCTGCCACAATTGACAAAAGCCAGCTAATGCTGACATGTCAACAGCAAACCTCATCAGCAGGCTGCACCGCTGTGCGATCACGAGAGTGCCGTAGCGCCGTAAAAACAAGTGCATGTAATTTCTGATATAAATTTGTCAGCTATGTGTGTCACAATACTTTTTACTTTCAGAGGTATTTTTTTGGTAAATATAAAATTTTAATTTTAATATCAAATATGTTAATCCTATCCCAAGGTCTAAGTGATATTTAGACATATTTTCTACTAAGAAATTTTAAGTTTTGTTTTTAACATTTAAGTCTTTAATCCTTCTGGACTTGGTTTTCCAACATGGTTTGAGGAGAAGATATAATTTCTTTTTTTTTCCAGATGGCTAATCATTTTTTTTTCAACAGTCCCTTTTCGTCATTATTATTCTGGCTTAATTTTGTCATATGCCAAATACCACATACCTTAGCATGAGTTTCTATTTCTGGGCTCCCCATTTCTCTGGTGGATTTGTTTTTCCTTGCATTAACAACATGTTGCCTGAATTACAATAGCTTTGTACTAAGTCCTGTCATAAGCTGGAGCAAGTCCTTCCTCCTCTGCTCCTCATCTTCAGAAGTATCCTGGTTATTCTTGGCTCCTTATTCTTCCATATTATTTAACAAGTTTCTTCAAAATCCCTGTTGGGACTTTGAATGGAATGATATCAAACCAATAGATCCATTTGCGGAGAAATGACATCTCTACAATGTTTGTGTTAAACTTTCCTATCCATGAGTATGGTATATCTCTCCATTTAGTTAAGACTTTTAAAAGAGCTGTTAAGTTCTAATTTTTCCTGTAGAGGTTATAAACATATTTGTTCTATTTCTACGTACTTGATATTCTCTATCCCTGGATCTTTTGGTCATGTAAGTCTCTAGGCTAGTTCTGTTTATTCCCCTTTTTCCTTAGCTGAGTGTGAGAAGGAGGCAGTTGAGAGCTGGGCTGAGAGGATATTTTAGGAATGGATGGTCTGCTCCATTTGCTGCTGCTTGAGTGAGCTCTGCTCTGGGTCCATTTGGGAAGAGAGCATCCTCTTCTCTTGGGATGGGGAATCATGGGTACTGTGGGTGAGCCAGAGAGGAACTGGTTAAGGGGGAAGCAGCTACCTAGGAGATACTCTGAGGGAAGGAGGAAAGGGCTCTGGAGATCCAGGCTTGAGTCTTGGCTCTGCATCCTACTGGCAGTCTTCTTTTTAAGTAAAAAAAAAAAAAGAATTTCTTTGTTCTATATCAGCAAAGGGGCTCAAAGGTGAAATTCACTGGAGGAAAGTTCTGCATGGAACTAGGAGGAATTTTATTTTTATCTCCTTGCCAGCTGAGAACGGTGAGCCACTCACATCACCAGAGTGTTCATGACAAACATGGAGCCACAGGGGCAAAGCCAGGCTGATGAGGATCATGGGACAGATGTTCCCATTCCCTGGAGACAGACATATGGCTTAATGGGCCTCAGAGTTGCAAGATTCATCCAGGGAGCATAGGTTAAGGGGATAGCAAGCAATGCCACTTTTGGGGCTTTGAGAAACTGTGGAATATGTGCTGTGTGTTCCCTTCTATGGCAGAACGCTAACAAGAGGAGAGGTCTTTCTTTCCAGTACTACTGGAAGCCTCTGGGGAATCACACTGATAGGATCTCGAGGATCTCCAGCTTCATTCTAGGGTGCCCACTTGGGGCCCTGCCACAGCCTTAATCCCTGCGACATCCACCTTTAACACATTCGTAGCCTTGTCCTAGGTTTTCTCTCACACTTCCAACAATTGGAACTCTTGTCCTGATGACACCATGAGGTTCTTTAAATTCCCTGTGGACCTGTTCAGCCTTCCCCATCGTGCTGGAGGTGCTTACTGTTGAAAGCACTGTGGGACAGCTTTTCCAAACATCCCTGGGGGTTCCCTGGATGCCCCTCTCTGAAGGTCTTTAGTATTTAGGCTTATGTGTGAGAACCTTCCCGACCAGGGGCCAAAAAGAGTCCACCTTTACCTGATTTCTGTCCACCCAAAAAGAGTCTGCATGAGGCCGATAAGTCATAATCCAGAGAGGTGATGACAGTCATCTTCATGTCCACTGATTAATGAAAACAGGGCTAGTTGGACACAGAGTAGATGGTTATAAATGGTGCTGTCAGAGAGAAATAATTATTGTATTAATAAGGAAATGGTTCAAAACCAGGCTCTAAAAAAGAACTGTCAACTTAGCTTCTGCGAAGGTTGGTAAGGCAGAGTTGATGGGATGGGGTGCATTTCAGCCACCCCCTTGCCTCTCCAGACTCCAGCCTCCTACTGTCCATGCGTGTGCCTGGGTCTGCGCCCAGCTGCACGTGTGAATGTGCATTGGACGTGCTCGGCTTGACCCTGTTTTATCAGGATGCCGTTGATCGGCTGAGGTTGTTTGCAAGCATCCGGGACCACTTCCAGCAGGAAGAGGGAAAAACGAGCATATCTTATTGTACCTGAAACACTCTATGATATGTACTAAATATTATGACTACTCGGGGCCTTGCAATAATTGATTCACCCACACAGCCATTTAGTCTGCGAGCTGTTCGTTTTACAAAATCTACAATCTTTTAGAAATTCTTTCAGTGCGGAAGATTGCTGCCTGGCCTCAGATTCATTATGGTGATTGAATCCTCTTCAATAGAGAACGGTTTAAAGAGAGCACATGCCCGTGTGTCTCACTCAGAGTGAAGGCACATAGGTTAAAAGCTTGTCTGGGTGGCATAATTCACTGCCGCTATGCCAAACAATCACGTCTTATTGTGACCTTCATAAGATACAAAAAGGCAACAGGATGGAGCTCGGCTTTTTTTAAACCCACTCACAGATTTAGCTTCCCAACATCTGAAGCTTGGAGAATTCCTAATTAAATAACCAATTAATAATGTAGAATAGAAAAAGCTATTTTTTTTTCTGAAATGCAAAATCATAATTAATCAGAGTACAAAAAGCTGCCTGTCTTTATATCAGAAAAATATAGACTAGGTATTTAAATATTCCACCACACCTGAACCCTGGCCATCCGTCATTGTTATGACTTAAAACATCTCAGACTAAATTAGGTTTTGTTTGTATAGAGCAGTGAAAGTCAGATGGCTTGAATGACAAAATTAGAACATGCTCGAATCACTGAGACAAAACCGCATAAAGAGAAAGATGTGCAGGGAAAGGGCTGCCAGAATGGAGCAGAAATCTTTCACCGATTTTTTTCAAAAATGTGTTCTTTCCCATGTACCCAATCAATTGGTTTAAGTATGAATTTCTGGCCCCCAAGCAGACATTCCAGGAAAAAAAATATATCCCTGCCCTCTTGTTAATTGCCCAAAGTAGCAAAGGTGGCTCTAGAGAAGTCACCCCCTCCCTTTCACTCCCCGCCAATTTCTCTGCCTCTGGCAGGCCCGCTTGCCATTTACCCTCGGCGGCACTGCCCGCCCACTGCTCCAGCCGCCCAGCCCGGCCGGTCCCCGCCCACCAATCATTGTCAGTAGGACAGGCGGGAGGCACTGATGATCTAAGGTTCTCCCCCACCCCTCCACACTCTGCACCTCTTGGCACATTTATATTTTAAAAGAAAAGCTCACTTTTATAGTTTGTGCCACCTCCGCAATTTCTATTTTGCCCATGAAATACCAGAACCCGGGAGTGTATTTTCCAAGGAATAATGTAAAAAAAAACCCCACCTTATTGATTGACTAGATCAGCAGACAGCCTCGATCAGATAGGAAACAGAGGCTCCCACTGGTACTGCTGTCGCAGGGCTGCTCCGAGGGTCCCTTCCGTCGCGTGTGGAGGGGCAGGAAACATACCGTCACCTTCTTTTCTGAGCGCCTTCGAGCTTTTGCTCGTGCTGTTTCCTTCTCATGGAAGTGAAGATTTAAAACCCACCTGATCTTCAAGAGGCAGGCCAGTTGTCACCTGCTTGAGGACATCTTCCTGGCTCACCTGGTCAAAATTGTCCTCTCCTATTTCTGCCCACCCCCATCATCTACTCCCCTGTGTTCATGGGTGTGGACTCCGCAGGCCTCGATCCGCCCGCCCTGGGAACCCTGTCCTCTCGTGGGGGACAGGGCCCTGAGCCGCAGCCGGGGAGGGTGTTGTCAGGTGACCGTGGGACATGGCACATGAGGCCTGTCAGTGCCGGTGGGAGAGGGAGCCTTACCTCCTCCCCGGATGCCACCAGCCTCTGTCTCTAGCGTCCTGTCTGACCCACTGCCACAAATCTTCAATATATAATTTGCTGTTATCATAGCAATAAATAATTTTTGGTGACAGTTTTACTGTGAGACTTTGTGCAGTGTTTTTTTTTTATTGACAAAACCACTATGAATCAACATACATGAACACAATAAAAATGTGAGAAATATCTGCATTATGGCTGGGGTTTTGTCAATAGGGCAGCTCATTGATCACTGCTCCTCTTTGGGGCTGTTTGTGGAGTTCAGTGGGCAGGTATCAGAAGGTGCACCCCTGGTCCCGTGCTCCCGGCCGGGGTCCCCGTGCACCCCTCCCTGAGGACATGGGTGACGGGGAATCGCAGCAAAGATAGAAGAGGGAGGGGCTGGCTGTCCCTCCCTCCCTCCCTCCCTCCCTCCCTTGGTTCCCCCAAGCAGCCCATCTGCCAGGTGATGAACCAGGTGCTGCGTCCCAGGACACAGGAGGGCCAGCCCCGGGCCGCTCAGTGGGTGCACCTCCTTTTAAGGAGGGGACAGACTGTGGGTGGAGGTCCCTCCTGGCAGTGGGAAGCACGGGGGAGCGCCCGCCCACCTGCCCCTCACAAGCCCTTACTGAATGCCGCCCCGATGCCAGACCTCAGCTTGTCCTGGGAACCACCGTGGCCCCTGCTTCAGAGTTCGTGGCCCAGCAGGGTGGAGGGCAGACACTACACGTAAGGCAGTGGGGAGTCGCAGGGACCCCTGGAGCCCCCTTCCTGCAGAAGTCACGGCTGAGCTGAGACAAGGGCCGTGGAGCCTGCCAGAGCAGGAGCTGAGAGGCGGGGCCGCCCGGGAGGGAGCCCCGTGCACCCAAGGGCTGAGAGGGGGAGCGAGTGGCTGGGCGGAGGCTGGGGAAGGGAGCAGCAGGCAGGGTCCCTTTCAGGGAGAAGAGGCCAGGGGCAGGGTGCAGGTGGGGCTGCGGGGTCCTGTGGCCTCGGGTGTAGAGTTCATTCCAGGCAGCAGGAGTCACAACGGTGCCGGGAGGCTCGGGCCTTCAGCCTTCTCCAGCTGCTTCCTGCAGTGACATGTCACCTCCAGAACCCCTCAGGCCTCCGCCCTCTACCACCTGGACCCAGGAGTCAGCTCCCAGGGCCCCTTGGGCCCCTTGGTGGGTGACCCCGCAAGACTCGCTCTGCCTCCTTTGACTTCCGCGCTCCTTAGCACAGGGGTCCCCAGATCACATGGGGCCCTCCCTGCGCCCGCCTCATGCCATCACTGCATTTGGGGTTGCCACTGCCCCCCATCCGGATCCTACCCTTCATGGTAACCTGACAAAACCGACCTCTTTCTGCAAGCTCGTCAGAGTAGGAGGCCACAGGCCTCCCAGACTCCCACGTCCCCTGCTCAGAAGAGTGGGCACCTCTCTCAGCCCAGACTTCTTTGTGAGATTTGGGATCCCCGCTTGTGGGTTCCAAGCTTTGGTTCAGCCCCTCGGGGGGGAAGACTGAGCCGTCAGAGTGAGTGAGGCCTGAAGTGCAAGGCCCTAGGTGGGGCAGCGGACCCCTGCTGAGGATGCCCCGCCTGCCTCAGGCCGGAGAGCCGCCGCCCTGTGTCCTCCTCCGTCTCCCTTAGTGACTGGGCTTGCCGGGCGAAGGTGTCTGGGGGCTTCCCATTTGCGTCCCCAGTGCAGTGAGGGAAGAGAGCGGACCCAGGCCTGGAGGTCTGAGCAAGGGCCCAGCTCGAGGGCAGGGAGGAGCCCAGTAAACCCCCTGGCTTGGGGTCCCCTCCGACTGCCAGCAGACTGGGAGCCGTGGCCTGCTGGCTGCTGCCGGGCTGCCTTGCACACCTCCCACAAGCCCTGCGGAGCCCCTGGGTGCATCGCCCCACTCGCCCTCCCCAGCTTTCTCCCACAAAGTTCTATTCTTTCTTTCTGGCACTTTAGCAGTTTATTTATGGGGCTGTGTCCCTCCAAGCCGACTCTGGGCTCCTGGGAGAAGGGACCAAGGGATTTCCTCAAGGGCGAGTGAGGGTGTAATCTGAAATCTCATCAGGAGGAAGGGGACTTGAAGTAGCATTTGTGTGGCAAACTGAGAGAGTGGCAGTTACGCTGTTGCAAGGAGGGCTTGTGTTGGAGATTGTGGGTGGACTCAGGTGCCTCCAGCCTGTCCTGAAGTCCCCTTGAGTCTGTCTGTCTAGCTCAGCGGTGTCTCCCCAGCCCCTGAGGGCTGCTCTGGCTCAGGACGAGCCCACCACCCACCCTAGCGGCACTCCCTGAAGGGGAAGGGCTCTTTGCCACTCATGTTGAGGGTAGCCAGTCCTTCCCCGGTCCCGGGAACCTTGGTCAAGGTCCCCTGACCCCGTAGAGCTGGCCAGGAAATCGGGGTTTCCCTTTAAGGGTGGTCACTGCAGCCACGTCCCGCTACCCTGCCCTGCCCCCGCCTCCGTGGCACCTGCCCACGTTGCACCTGCCCAGGGCAGCCGGCTGTGATCCCGCCGCCCCTGACGTCAGCTGAGGGGACGCTGCCTCCTCCGCCACACGTTGCTCGCAAAGTGTAGGCAAAAGGCAGGTGTCCAATTGCTGCGGGCGAGGAAGGGAAATAATTTTGTTTCTAAATCAGGACTCTGCACCCGGGGCCAGACCCTGGAAGCCGAGCCTGTGGGCTGAAGGGCGACTACTGCTGCAAATGGGGGGATGGCCTAAACTCCCCAGCGGGACTTTGGGAGCGCCTCTCAGCCCTGTCCCCCAATGCTGAAAGCCCTGAGAACAAGCAATCTGAAAATTAGGATTCTGTGTTGGCCTGTCAATCCCCAGAAGCACACAGCCTTTCATTAAAATCCGCCTGACATTTCTGTTATGCACAGAAATCCCAAAGATGTGCCAAGCGCCTGCTATTTGCCATCACATCCGCCTGGGAAGCTGCAGGGCCGCCAAACCCATTGTGCAGAAATGTCCCCCAGGAGGCAGGCAGCCGGCTGTGCAGGGCGCTGGCAGGGGCAGGGGCTGGGCTGCCCCAGGGGGCCTGCCCACGAGACAGGGGGACAGCGGGCCTCGGGTTCGTGCGGTTAGGGGAAACCGCGGTTCTTCTTTGTTCACCCCCCATGAGGGAGGGGTTCTGAGTACAGCAAGTGGTCGCAAAGGGACTGCAGCCGCTTCTGGCAAGCCTGCAGGGAGCCCCTCCTCTGTGCCGGCATTGTGGGGGCCTCCGGAGCTGATGCCTGTGCCCAGGAGCTGGGTGATGGGGCAGCCGGTGCGGAGGGAGGGGGCAACAGGGGCTGCCAATATCGGATTTGGACCCACGTCTCTCTAAGGAGGGGCCTGCCAGGTGGTCAGGGGGCCAGGCGTGAATGTGCCTCAAAGGTTAGAGACCACAGAATGTGTGATACAAAAATGCAGCCGGCCTGAGAAGGCCGGGTCAAGCCTCGGAAGACAGGGAAGGGCCACCCTGCAGGTAGGTGATGTGGCCACATCTCGACTCCGAGGTATGTGTCATGGGGTGAGGAGGGACTAACCACTCCTGCCGGAAGTGCATGGCAGCCTCAGATAATCAGGGGGTAACAGGAGGTGTGTGGAGGGTAAAGGACCACGCAAAGGCTGAGAAGGTCAGGCCAGACATCCTATGGGACTGGCTGTTGCAGCTGGATTGAAGAGGGCTGTGACCTTTGGCCTGTCTCAGATCTGTCACGGTTCCAGGAGTCTGGTTGTAAGTGACACAAACCCAACTTCCGGGCTTCACCAAAAGAGACTGTGTTGGTCCTGTAACATTGTGCCTTCAGGCACAGCTGGATGAAGGCTCCTAAACCGTGAAACTGACGTTTTGCTTTTCCTGAATATTTTTAGCTCTAATTTCCTCCACTTTGGCTTCATTCTCACCAGCAGCAGCTCCTATCGCTTTAGCAACCCAAGGACAAGTGCTCCTATGAAAGCCACACGTGTCCTTCCCTGAACTGATCACTGGCCAGGGTGATATGGTGCTCTGACTGGTCAGTCCTGGGTCGTGTGACCCCCTAACCACAGAGTGTGAGCTGTTACCCAAAGAAGATAAATGAGGTGAGGTTGGGTGCTAGGGGGAGAGGCTTTCCCAAAGCAAGCCACATGTTTGTCATGCCACTGGGTCTCTACATTTGTTTCAGGAAGCTCACCCTTTCTGGGGTCCTCCAGCTTCATGCAAACAATCCCAACGAAGCCGGTAATTACCACGTACCCTCCTGAGCTGGGCTGAGCCTGGGGAATGTAAGTGCAGGAGCAGGTGGAGTTGGCCATCAGGGGCCCACCCAGGGGCATGAGTGGTGTCCTTTCCCCAGGACAGGGAGAAAGCTAAGGGGATGTTATGGGGCCATGCTGGCTGACATCTGTGGAGTTCAGTGCAGGCTTCCTGGAGAAGGTGGGAGTGGGCGGTGGTGGGGGAGGGATGGGCCGCTGGGCCCTGAGAAGTGGTCCCATTTTCAGTCTTCCCCCACATTCCCTCTTGCACAACCGGAAAAGTGGTTGGGCTCACTTTCACATGGCTGACATGAAGACTGAGAGAGAAGGACCCTGGAGCTTGGAGTTAGGTGACAGCCAGCTTTCTCACCAGCATGACTATTGGAGTTTACAGGGACAGCTGCTGACAGTGAGAGCCACTGTGCCCCCATGGGCTGGGCCCTGCTGCGCACCTCACCATTCTACTCTGCAGGACAAGCCTGCACGTGGGGCTGTACATTGTCCATTTTAGGTGGGCGGCCTGCTGCGTGAGAAGCTCACAGTACTGCACCCGGTCCCCGTGAAGGGACACATGCTCCACCTGCCTTCAAACAGCAGCTCAGATGGCCTTCAGAGCAGGCCTCACGGGCCGGAGCAAGTTCCTTGAGCGCCCTGCAGGCCATCCGCCCGCCGCCAGGCCTTGGGGGAGGAGAGGCTTCTAGAAGGGGAGGAGCATGGGGTGTTGGTGACCCCCAGGGTGGCGGGTTGGTGAATAGGACACGTAAGTGTGTAGGGATCAATGAAGACAAGCCCGACCAGGCTGGGCAGAGGGATCCTGGGGAACAGTAGGAGAAAGACAGGCGGGGGGGAGGTCCTGGCCAGTAAGACCTGGAATGCCAGCTGAACCTACAGACTTCTTTCTGCGGGTCACCGAGCAAGGGAGTGGAGACACAGAGTGAAGCTTCAGATGGGGAGTCTTGCTGAGTTCACCGTCTCTCCCATCCCTCCATCCGTCTACCTGTCCCTCCCTCTCTCCATCCCCCCAACTATCCACCCAGCCAGCTCTCCCTCCCTCCCTCCATCCTTCCATCCTTCCATCCAGCCAGCCAGCCCTCCCTCCCTCCGTCCCTCCATCCATCCATCTATCTATTTACCGATTCATCCATCCCAAGAGTCCATGCACTGGGATGTGACCTCCTGAGGGTCATGGTGAATGGGTGTTAAGGGCTGAAGGACAGCCAAGCCTGTTTTCACTTTGGTTGCCACCCTCTAGCCAGCAGAACAGACATGCATGAGCTGTGGGTGGTGCTGTGTGGCAGGCAAACCCTTCATCTCACCAGCTTCCAGGAAGGACTGGTTCTTACCCTCAGCTGGCTGAGGACATGAGATCAGATGGAATAAAAGACCCCCAAACCAAAACACAAACAACAACAAATGTTGGCAAGGATGTGGAGAAAAGGGATCCCTCCTACACTGCTGGTGGGAATGCAAATTAGTTCAAACCATTGTGGAAAGCAGTATGGTGGTTCCTCAAAAAACTCAAAATAGAAATACCATTTGACCCAGGAATTCCACTCCTAGGAATTTACCCTAAGAATGCAGCAGCCCAGTTTGAAGAAGACAGATGCACCCCTATGTTTATCGCAGCACTATTTACAATAGCCAAGAAATGGAAGCAACCTAAGTGTCCATCAGTAGATGAATGGATAAAGAAGAGGTGGTACATATACACAATGGAATATTATTCAGCCATAAGAAGAAAACAAATCCTACCATTTGCAACAACATGGATGGAGCTAGAGGGTATTATGCTCAGTGAAATAAGCCAAGCCGAAAAAGACAAGTATCAAATGATTTCACTCATATGTGGAGTATAAGAACAAAGAAAAAAATACTGAAGGAACAAAACAGCAGCAGACTCACAGAACCCAAGAACGGACTAATAGTTACCAAAGGGAAAGGGACTGGGGAAAATGGGCGGGAAGGGAGGGATAAGAGGGAAAAAGGGGCATTACGATTAGCAGATGTAATGTTGGGGGGGGCACGGGGAGGGCTGTACAACCCAGAGAGGACAAGTAGTGACTCTATGGCATCTCACCACGCTGATGGACAGTGACTGTAATGGGGTTGGGGGGGGACCTGATGAAGGGGGTAGTGTAATCACCATAATATTGCTCACTTAATTGTAGATTAATGATATCAGAAAAAAAATCTGTAACATTTAGAAAAGTGCTTGAAAAATGTTCTCAAAGAAATGAAAATTGTCAAATATACAATTTTATCGTGTTATATCAACAGCTACATAATCAGTGCACATATGTCAAGAAAAGCACACAGAGATACACCAAAAATGACAAGAGCTGCTTTTTTAGAAATATAGCACTACAATAGTATACGTAACTTAAAAATACATTCCAGTTCCCAAGTATTTCCTACTTTGGTTATATTTAATAAGTTAAAAATATGAAATAAGACCTAGAGAGAAGGAACTAGTGGTTACCAAAGGGGAGGGGTGTGGGAGGGCGGGCGGGGAGGGTGGGAGAAGGGGATTGAGGGGTATTATGTTTAGTACACATGGTGTGGGGGGTCACGGGGAAAACAGTGTAGCACAGAGAAGGCAAACGGTGAATCTGTGTCATCTTACTACACTGATGGACAGTGACTGCATTGGGGTATGAGTGGGGACTTGATAATATGGGTAAATATAGTAACCACATTGTTTTTTCATGTGAAACCTTCATAAGAGTGTATATCAATAATACCTTAATAAAAAATTTTAAAAAGACCTAGAAAAAAAAAAGACCCCCAAACCTGGATCCATGCTGAGGCCAAAGGCAAGGCTGGCTGGGTGGGGCAGGGGCCCAGCTCCCAGTGGGTTCCCACTTGATGTAGTCTCATGACTGTGTGTGCCCTGTGACCCTGGAAAGCTGGAGAGCAGGGAATCAGTTCTCCTTCCTCCCTTTGGCAGGCATTTATTAGGTACCTCCTCTTTGTCAGACGTTGCGAATACAGTGATGCCCAAGGAAGACCAAGTCCTGTCCCCTGAGAACTTGCAGTTCAGCAGGGGGATGGATGGCAGGAACAATCCCCCGCGTCCAGCTCTGCCCTGCACCAGAGCTCATTCACTGCACTCGGCGAAGCCATGGGTGAAAGAATGGAATGACGCGAAGCTCCCCAGGAAGAGGAAGGTAAGGCAGGCTTTCCCGGACTTCATGTGTTGTGGGCTGAATTATGTCCCCACCAAATCCATATGGTTGGGTTCTAATGCCCCAACTCCATATGGTAGAGTTCTGAATGTGACCTTATTTGGAAATAGGGTCACTGCAGATATAATGAACTCAGATGTGGTCATACTGGAGTAGTGGGCCCCTAGTCCAGTCTGACTGGTGTCCTAATAACAAGGGGAGATCTGGACACAGACACAGATGGAGACAAGGTGAAGAAGGGGACAGCTGTCTACAAGCCAAGGAGAGGGGCCGGGAACGGGTTGTCCCTCACAGCCCTTGGAAGGAAACACCCCTGCGCACAACTTGACCTTCGACCTCCAGCACTACTGTCCAATACGTGCCTCTTGTCCCAGCCACACAGCCTGTGGCGCTTTGCTGTGGAAGCCTCCAGAAACTGAAGCACCGTCCCATTTGCTTTCTGGACCTGGAGCCCTCAGGGGTACTGGCAGCAAGGCACTTGTGCCCTGGGAGCTGACCAGTTGCTGGTTGCACCCTGAGTCAGCAAGGACTCCACACACGGGACCTCCCCTCCCGACTCCATCGCCCCCAAGGCCCCTGGCTGCTCTTCTTCTCGGGCGGCTGGCCCCGTGGCAGGCCAGAGCCCCCTGCAGCCCACCTGGGCATCTGGTGGGAAAGTAGGCACGGCTGGGTGGGATCAGTCGTGGGAGGGGACCTCGACCTCTCCCTTCATAAATAGCCACCTGACCGTCCTACCATTTTCTAGAATATACCAAGTACTTTGTACACCTGGCCTAAGGTTCTTACCTGACCCTGTTGTATCACCAGCTAAGCCTAAAAATCATCTCCTCTATGAAGCCACCCCTGACTGCCCAGGTAAATAGGCCTGACCTCTGGTTCTGTCTAGTAGCATATGTGGTGGCCTCATTTCATTGGGGGCACGTCACGTATTTCACGTGTCATGTTGGCTGCTATGTCTTCAGTGTTCAGAATGGTATCTTGCATGTTCACCCCCTTGTGACCCGGGTGGGTCTCCTCTATGTGTGCCCGGCTCCTGGAGTGCTAGGACCTCTCGCCGAGGGAGAAGAGGAGCCTTCGGGGTTCTGCCCAGGGGTGGCTCTCCCCACAGGGGCTTGTGTGTCCCTCCTCACTTGTCCCTCTCAGTGTTGCCCTCTCACCTCCCACTTGCAGGCCTGGGTCCTAAGATACCCTTTCAGCAGGGCTGGAGGGGTTCGTGGAGAGTTTCATTATTATGGGAAACAGTCAGAGTGGTGAAGAGGGGGCCCATCATTTCTTGCAACCAGATAAAATAGAAACAACTAAATAAAGCCCTCTTGCCGCTCAAGGGAAAATTCTGCTTGTCAATTATGATTTATGAGCGATTGCCAACTGGGGAGCTGGCCTGCCTGTCTCGGAGGCCTGTTTCTGCCTCCCCCAGCTTGGTGGGCAAGGCTGGGCTTGGCATGGCTCTTCTGGGGGAAGGTGGGTCCTTCCCCTGCACTGGCTATTAACCCCTTGCTGCCTGCGTGCGCAGTCCCCGGCTGCTGGGGGAAGGGCGGGGCCTTGTGTCCCTGATTTGGCACTGAGGTGGGGAGGGCATATGGATGGCGGCCGCTGGCGAGGTGCCCACGCCAGGCCCTGGCTTCGGTCCCAGCATGAGCTTGGGACGGTGGTGGGTAAGCTTTCTATCCTCTCTACCCTATAAAGTCTCTGGCAGAGCTGCCCCCGCATCTTCCCGGGCTCCCTGTGGAGGGGCACCAATTCGTCCTCGCTTGCCACTGCTCAGGCCAGATGGTGGGTATTTCCAGGCCACAAAGTCCTCTGACCTTTGAACAGTTGCTGCTGAATTTCAATCATGAAAGGGCCTCTTTTGAATATGTACAAATGAGACGTTATATTTCCATACATTTTATTTCCAGCCTCATCTGCGAATCTAATATTGACCCGGAGTTATCTGTGATGGGGAAGTTATTAATTCTGACAGATATAAGGGAGAAGCTAATATTCGCCTTTTACAAACACCTAATATTAATCTCGGGCACTGTAAACGAGTGCCACACGCCGGCATGGGGGAGATGACACCAGCTTGGAATTTGATAATGAAAAATGGGGAAGTTTAATTTCAGAGAATGGATAAAAGCGTTTGCCCGCTGCGAGGTAAGCAGCACGGGAGGCCCCCAGGCGGGATTCCCGGAGGACCGAGTGGAGGTCTGGAGGCGACCTGCTCAACCGAAGGCCTGGAAGCAGGCTTTGGCCCAGGTGCTCGCAAGCGTGACGGGATGCTCATGGCTTTGGGAGCAGCTTTGGGACCATTCCTTGCAGCCCCGCTGAGGCTGAGGGCCAGAGGCAAGAACTCCAGGCTCTCAAGGGGTCTGTGGGCTCAGAGCACCTGGGGTGCACGCAGTAAGGCCCGGGCTCCTGCCCCACCTTGCAGGCTCATGTTGGGCTGGGGGTCCTGCTAACCCACCCTCTGAAGGCTCTGACACACCGCTGGCAGGGTGGGGAAGGGGGCGACAGTCAGAGGAGAAGCCAGAGGGCTCTGTGGAACCTGAGCGGCTGGGGGGTCCCACCTCCTGAAGGAGACGCCACCTCAAATGTGCCCTTGGACCTTGGGACCCTGCCTGCCCTGCCACTCCTTCACTGCACTGCCAGTGTCCCCATTTCTGTTGTGGGCTCAGCCAGGGTCTTCTTGCACTTTCTTGAACTTTCCGGGCTCTGCGTGCTCTCTCCCTGCTCCCACTTCACCCAGAGTCCCTGCCTGGGGGAGGGTCCCCCCATGCCCCCACTGAGTCAACCCCCTCTGTATGCACTGCTATATTGTTAAGGGTTGAGTTGTGTTCCCTAAATTCGTGCTGGAGTCCTGACCCCAAGTACCCCGGAATGTGACCTCATCTGGAAATAGGGTCGGTGCAGAGGTAATTAGTTAGGATGAGGTCACACGGGAGTGAGATGATCCTCTGATCCAATACGACTGGCGTCCTTACGACAAGGGGACAGTGGATACAGGGAGGCCATGTGGATCCATGTGAAGGTGAAGACAGATAGGGGGTGTTATATCTGTGAGCCAAGGAATGCCAGATTGCCCGCAAACCCCTAGAAGCCGGGCAGAGGCCCAGAGCAGAGCCTCCGAGGGAGCTGACCTGCTGGAACCTTGATCTCGGACTTCTGGGCTCCAGAACTGCGAACCCCTCGGGGCGGACCAGTCCTGTAACCCCGTGGCGCACTCTTCTGTGTTTCCACCCAGGCATGCTGCCCGGCCCACTGGAGGTGCCCCGAGGGGTTGTTGGGTAAATGGCTGGGCACCTCATCTCTACCAGCCCTAAGTGTTCATGAAACTGCTCCTGTTTGTCCGGGAGGGCAGCAAGGGCTGGGGTGTGTGCACAGCATACCCTAACGGCCTACCCAGCCTGTCCCGATGGAATGTGAGTCTCAGCTCCTGAGGGCCTGGTGCTGGGGGTCTGGTGAGGTTCAGAGTGGACCCCTGAGTGCAGCCCTCAGCGTGGACAGAGGGCGTGGCCATGAAAGGCCTGGGGACGCGCTGGGCGTGAGCAGCCTAAGCAGCAGGCTCCTCCTCTGTCCATCCTTGTCGCGGGCTGTTGGGACACAGATGGCGCTGTCGGTCACCACAAAGCACCGGTTCATCCTTCACACCCACTGCTTGTTCAGGGCGAGGGGCAGCTGCACCAGGCTGCCCTGCGGGGCGCCCTGAAGGGGAAACGCAGGTGTCCCTGCGATGCTGGGGCTCACCCTGCCCCCTGGCACGCTGGGGTGGGTGGGGCTTAAGTCACTGGGAAGATTCGTGCCTTCAAGTCTCCAGCTGCCAGAGCTGGGAAAGACCTCAGCTTTCACTGAGTCTACCCTGAGCCAAACTGGAAAGGGAGGAAACAGGCCCAGAGAGGAAGAGCGACTTACCTGAAGTCACACAGCAGGTCAGTGGCCGAGCAGGGAGAGGAGGCACTCTTCCCTGAGGAAGGGTTGAGAAAGCACTGGCATGGACGGGGAGATGCAGGAGAGGGAGTTCAGGTTTTTCTTTTCCCCTTCCCCCTCCATCACATCCTGAGACTTACATGCTCGCTCTTTGGAAGCAAGGAGCTGACCGCTCATCAGGCCGGCTTGCACCTTCCTCACGGTGATTTTCTCCCTCCCTTCTCGGTCCCACACCCTCCTCCTTGCCCCACACCTGCAGCCCAGTGAGCACACAGGGTAAGTCACTGGGCCGCATGCACACATGCACACAGCCCTTGTGTTCCGAGCAGACCTTGAGGACAAAGGGTGGGGGTGTCTGGAAAGTCCTGGGCTGTGTGTGCCTCTGAGGGCACAGCAAGGTTGGGGTCCTGACTGCTTCTCATGGTCGCAAACCACTAAAAGCCCATTAAGAGTTGGTAGGACGCATACGTGGTCTATGGGGTGTGATTGAGTGAATGTGTGTCTTTGTGTGCAATTGTGCATGTGTGAGTGTGTGTGTGTGTGAGTGTGTGTGTGTGTGTGTGTGTGTGTGTGTGTGTGCACACAGCAGGGAGCAGGGAAGTCCAAGCAGCCTTGGTCACCGTTTTGGTCCCCGTGATGCTTGGCCTGTGTACATGCACACTGTCCTTTCCCATCTTCGGTGTGGCTAGTGACAAAGCTGATGTGGGGAATCACTTCCTTTGGTGGCTTCTCCCTCTGAGCCAGGCCTGTGCCACTCCCAGGTGCTGGCATTGCCAGGCTAGGCTGGGCTCCCTGCCGGAGCTTCCAACAGATCCCACCCAAGAGTGCCTGCCCCATCTTGGGCTGGGTTCAAGCCAGCTGGCTTCCCCGTGGGCTGGGCACAGTCCACCTCTGGGGTGACTCCTCCCTGGGGAGCCCTTCGCCGACAGAGAGCACTGAACGGGACATCCATGGCCTCTCTCCCGACCTTTGTTAGCCAAGGCTGTGTTTACTGTCAGAAAGATGACTAAGAAATCCCCGACATATCGTATCATCAGCATTATGATTGGAGAAACAACACCTACAAAATCTATTATTCATTAAGTGTAACCAATATATAATTTAAAACAGTGGGTTTTGTCAAATAATGTTAGGTCAGCATAATTTTCTGCCTATTACTAATATCTATAACATCTTTGCCTTAGTCAGCTCTATTTAAATATGCAATCATTTACAGCTTTTGAGAATATTTCTGTGCACTCCCAATTTCCAATATTCAACTACGACAAATTTTATGCTGACATCAATAGCAAACTATTAAAGACAGTATTTCATTATTGGTTTTTCATCCCAAAAGTTATTTACAATTATATACTAAGCGCTCATATTAAAGGAAACCATTTAAATGAGGTGCTATCTACTTTTACAATATGTCTGTCACAGAATGAGATTGTGTTTAAAGATTTTATCAAGAAATGGTTGTTTGCTGAGGTTATGTTTTGTCCATGAAATATGCATTTCATATCTCTTTCATTTCATTAACATAATTTAATTTGTGCTTTGCATTTTGTGCATAATACATATTTGATTTACAAAACAAATATTTCCATTAGAAAATGAATTTCATGCAGGCAAAAAAGCAGAACCAAATGATGTATTGAAGGAAAATAAGAAGAAATGAAATGCATTTTCTCAGTCTATTAAAAAATCTATGGCATTGACAGAAAGTGCACTTAGTGCTACATTTAAAAAATAGCACATATGTCAATGTATTAACAAATAGAATTGGAAATACAAATATTTCCCTATATCAAGCCAAGAATCTCTTTATTTTAATTGAGTTGATTTAAAAGCCCAACTACAATTTAATTTTTATTTCATGATGTGGTGCTGGGGCTAGTACTGTTGGAGCCGTGCGGGGTTGGCAGTTGATAGAAGAAGATAGCTGACCTCAAAAATGGCTTTTATTGACAATGGAGAGACATGGTTGAATAGGAAGCAAATGGGAAGCAGGCCTTTGTGATCTGGGAGCAGGGAGGGGCGAGCGGGGCTGGGAAGCTTTTGAGGAGCTCCTTTCTGGGTTGCTCACCTGCTGCCCCTCCCAGGACCCTCTCCTCCTGCACCCACTACCCTGCCCCCCCACCCCAGACTGAGGGCCTTTGTTGAGTCTCCATTGGCTCACGCCTAAGGTGGGGGCTCTGCAGTTAGGGGAGCATGGGGTTTCAGAGCTGGGGCCCCCTTAGGGCCTTGTCCGCATCCCTGCCAGAGAGGACTGCCCTCCATGCCAGAAGGGTGGCCCAGGGTGTGTTGGGGCAGGCCCACACCTGTCAGTTCCTGACCAGCATGATTTAAAGGCGACACGGCTGGGCTGATGGTGTTAAGTCAATGAGGAGAAGATGTTGGAAGAAGTGACAGACATCCGCGTCAGTCACTGAGAGAGCCACACGGCAACAGTGGGGACGCTCAGTCCAGCAGTCTCTGCGTCTCCTCAGCTCACTGGGAGCGAAGGGGCGCTGCTCTGCTGCAGGGCGGGGCCGGCGGGAGAGACCCCCGGAGTGCAGCCCCTCAGTGGCAGATAAGGACACTGAGGCTCAGGTGGGGTGCCATTGCACTGTGGTCTCTGGCTGAGCTGTGTACACTGGTCACCATGCCCCTGTTCCTATTCCCCGATCTGAAAGCTCTTTCCTGTAACCCACAAATCCACAGCCCAGGCCCACCGGTGCCAGGCCCCTCACAGGCAAGGAAGCAGTGTCTGGCCTGATGGCCCCCAACATGGGAGAAACAGGGTCAGAGGGATCTCAGGTGACAGGCCAAGGCTGCTGGGAACATCCCCGTGGCTTCCTTAGACGGAAACAAGGCAGGTGTTGGCGCCATGGTCGTACATTTGCTGAGGGGGGCTGCCTGGAGCCCATGAGACCGTCCACGATATATGCAGGGCAATGGTGAGATCGGGGCCGCTGAGTGGGGCTGTGGCACAGTTGCGCAGGCTGTGCACTGAGCCACAGCAGGGATGCCACTGTATGGTCGAGCACAAGAAGTGCGCCCCCAGGAGCTGTACAGTATGGCGGCCCTGGGGCTGAGCCAGGGCTTTCTACAGGAAGGCCGTATCGCACCATCAGGGGCCGTGGGACATCAGCGGCAGGGACGGGGAGAGTCCCACATGCTCCTGCTCACACACTCCCACAAACGCACACGCTGTCAGTGCTCCCCCAGCTTACAGTATGCCCTTGCTCTCACACACACACACACTCACACTCTCACACTCCGGAGACCCTAAGGGCCTGCTCACCAGGCCTGGGCCCTCAACACTCCTTTTTCCCTCCCTGTCAGAACGTGGCCCCTGAGTCTGGGCCAGGCCTCCCTGCACGTGGTCCACGCACTCCTAGCCCAAGCAGGATGAGCCGCCTTGCATGTGGGAAATGCCCACAGGCCTCTGGGCACAGGGGCCTGGCCAGGAGGTTGAGAGGGGACAGAGGGGGCTTCCTTTCCTCCAGCCCCTGAACGCGGCCAGCGCTGCCAGGCCGAGAGCCCGTGCATGTGCTTGCACGCCGGCTTGGCCTGTGTGCCTCACCTTGCTCCATTCCTTCCATCCTCTGCCCCTGCGGTAGCCCCCCCCACAGTACAGGACCAGAGGCGGACGTGCATTGTAATTAGAAAATCCCTTTTGTTTCAATCCCAAAGATCACAAAACAATAGTCCAGCTGGCTGGAGTGGGAGAAGAGCAGCAGAGGCGCCAGGAAGCGGAATGTTGTCTGGCAGGGGTGAAGGGAGGTGAGGCTGGGCGGGCAAGGCCCCCAGCCTGGGCTCAGGGTGTCTGTCTTGGGTGACGTGCCTCTGGGTGTCCAGAGCTCCCAGGCTCTGGCAGTCCACTCTGACTGACAAGCCTCTGGGTGTCCGGCCCCCAGCCTGCGTCCCTGGCCCCTCTGCCTGGAAGAGTTGGTGTGTCAGGGCCCAAACATGCTCTCTGCTGGGCCAAGAGCAGCAGCCACTGCCCCAGGGGGGATGCCTGTGCACAAGGCTCACCCACAGAGCGGCCTTCCTTCCGCAGAGCTGGTGGGAATGGCCATGTCCCCTCGTGCAGAAGAGGGAGCTGGGGTCAGAGACTTTGGGAGTGGTCGAGGGCTGTCCGTGGAGGTGGATGGCTGTGGCTGGTGCGATGGGGCCAGGGTCCCGGCTCCCCGTGGGGTGGGGTCACTGTGCGCTAGGCTCGTGAGGAGGGTGGGAATGTGCTGACACGCGAAGTCGGCTTGCTTACTGGCTGGGGGACTGGGAGCAAATCCATCTGAGGGAGGACAATCTCTTTGTATTAGAAGTATGGATTTCTGGCTCCAGCTGAGCTAGAAGCCCCTCACACCAGAGGAGGGGGCAGCAAACCAGGGCCTCTGGCAGTTTCCTGCAGCCCTTCCTTCTGTGGCTCCTGAGGTAGGGAGGTCTCTGGGGCTGCAGGGCCAGACTGCGTCCTCACCTCGGTGGGCAGCCCCCAGTGAAAACATCCCAGAGAGGGTACGAAGTAGCACCTGGGCCAGGGCCGGGTCCTGCAGAGCCTTCACCTCCCCGGCCAGCCGGCCAGCCGGACGTCTGTCTCCTGAGGACCTGGGACGGCTGCACGTGAGACAAAGCTGTCCGGCTCTGACACGATGCTTTCATTCTCTCCCAGGATGACCCGCGGCAGCACGCCAGCCAGGCACTGTGGAAGCAGAGTGGGACCCTGTCCGTGGCGGCAGAGAGGCACATTCTCCAAGAGAATGTATCCTTAACTATCGTAAGAGACAATTCTATTTAAATATGACTTCCTTTTTATACATTTAATTTGTAGGTAACTAATATCATTTTAAACATGGGCTAGCTTACAGCTTACAGTGAACGATACTTTTATCCGTAGTGAGGATCAGCCGTCTCTGTCCTGCCTTCCACACCCTCATTCCACCTCCCCCATGGCCACTCTCCACTTTTTTTTAGCTGTTCTAATTGTGTTTGTTTTTGTTCATTACCGTTTTTTGCTGGTTTTAAAAAATTGTACCATTATACTAATTTATGCACAAATTTCCCGCCAGAATTGTAAACTCCTTTTACACCTGTCACCACCTCGTGTCATAGTAGGCTGTCTAACATTTCCGTTTTTTTTTCCTGAGAACTTCCCGTTGCGGTAGGTTCTCCTCTTCTGGTCGCTGTCTAGCGCCGGGCTCAGCTGCGCTCCCGGTGTCTTGCGTCTGCCTGGGAATCAGCGGTGCCCCTCCTGTTGCCCACACGCTGTGTCTTCTCTTTCTTGATTTATTCCTTCATCTGGGAGGCGCACACCCCCTGTGACTTTCTGAGGAAAGGTGCTGAAGTGTTGTTCGTCCGCCCTCTCTCTTGCCTTGCCACCGGGCTGGGCCTGGCGTTCTAGGCTGAAGTCGTTTTCCTCCCCAACGTTGAAGGCACTGCCCCATCGTCCTTTTGGCTCCAGGGCAGCTTTAGACAAGCCTGATGTCTTGCCTAGTTCTGGTCTTACGAGTGTGACGTGTTTGGTCCTCCGAAAGCCTCCTCTCTTGACCCCGCCATTCTGACCACCTGTGGCAATGGGCTGTCTGTCTGGAGGCTCATGCCCTTCGGTTCCGGGATGTTTCTCCGAGTCCGTCCCTCCGAAGTGTTCCCCCCTGGTTCTTCTCGGGCCCATCTTTCTGTCAGTTTTCTATCCACCTCCTGGTCTTCCTAACCATTCTCTCTTCCTATCTTATCGATTCTCTGCTATTTTCACCTTTTTACTTTCTGTTCTACTTCCGAGGGATTTCCTTAACTGTAACTTCCAGCCACTCTACTGATTTTTAAAAATCCTCTCTCATATTTCTAACTTTAAAAAGCCCTTTTCCTTTTTATTTTTTATTTTTTATTTTTTTTTAGTGAATCTTCCTTTTGTCAGTCTCTGGGTCTTATTTCATGGTGTCTTTTTTTTTTACCTCTCTGCGGCATTAATGATAACTCTGCGGGCACTTCCTCTTTTTTAAAAAAAATTGTGGTAAAAAACACATAACATGAAACCAACCCTCGTAACAAATGTTTAAGGACGTTAAGCGAAGTGAAACGGGCCAGTCGGAAATGGATGAAGAGTGCCTGGCTCCACTTACGGGAGGAATCTAAAGTAGTCAAACCTGTGGGCAACTGGGCGGTGACCCACCCATGTCCCGGGCCCTAGGAACTGTCACAAGTGGCATCCATTGGTCTGTCTGTTGGCCCAGTCAATCTTGCGGCGGGAAACTCCCCAGTCTCCTGTGGGCATGGAGGTGGATGGATGAGCATACGGGCGGCCCTGGGGTCCTGGGAGTGCCCTGGGCTCGCTGTTCCCCAGGAGGCCCCTCTGCCTTCCCTGTTTTCCTCGTGGGACCCGCTGCCTCTACTCACTTTCTCCGGAGGATCAGCTCCACTTTCTGCTGGTTGGGGAGAATGCTGCCCTGGCTGCGCGGGCCTGGGAGACCACTGGGATGAATCTGACATTTCACCAGCCCTCCAGCTTCAGCTCCGTCAGCACTGCCTGCACAGACATGCCTGGGGTCTCCACTTCCCGAGCACCTGGCTCGGCAGTGGCACCTGCCCTCGGCCCCACTCACTCCACTCACTCCGTCTGCTTTCCACCTCTCAGACTTGTGTCAAACCTGTCCGTGGCTGTTGGCGCTCTTCCTATTCTCCCTGCTTGGTTGCCTTGCGCCTCTTTATCATTCTACTGTCTGCTGGTAGGCCTCCCACGAGAGCAGAGAGCTGCATACACACTGAATTCCGCACATGGGCCAAAGGGCACAGCTGCTGGGCACTTCTCTGTTGGCCCCTTGTCATCCCTTGGACTCAGTTTCCTCATGTAAGGAAGAGGAAGGTGATGGCCTCTCGCGCCCTGGCTGGCTGTGGTGATACTCTGGGGTTTTGCTGAGGTCTGAAGAAACCTTCACAGACTCCCCAGAAGGAAGAAGGGCTGGGCATGGACAGCGGCACTGCTCTTTCGTCCAGGACATCTGTCGATCAGGTGAGCCCCCCTTCCTCCTGGTCATAGCTAACTCTACTAGGGACCAGAAACGGCCCTCCAGCCCCACCAAAGGTGGGTCAGTCACTCCTTCCCACACTTCACCCACCCAGAAAGTGAGTCCACGGGCCAGGATCCCAACTCATGAGCCTTCAGGCCAGAAGAGACGTGCATCTGATAAAAGAGGCAGTGGGGAGTGTGGTGCCCAGACAGCACAGGCTCCGTTAAAGGACACATGTTGAAATTGTTAAGTATAGATATCCATGTCTACAAGGTATATGCTCTGTTCTAAAATGTAGTGTATTAATACAAAATCTGAGGTTCAGTAAGGCCAACAGATCAGAAAAGATGGCTGTCACTGAAAAGGTAGCTACTCATAGTTCCCTAAAGGAGGTGGCCCACCCCATCAGGCAGGGCCCCGTGGGCAGCACCAGGGTCAGCAGAAGGCATCAGGTCAGGGGAAAGTGGGCAAGAGTCTTTCTGTGGTTTCCACTAGAAGGCGCAGGTCCGGCAGGGTGAGCAGCCTTAGGATGGGCAGGTGTGAGGGATTCCAGCAGGCTCTCTGGGCAGGGCCTCCGGGTGTCTGGTGCCAGCCGTGGGGTGACGGGGCGGGGCAGGTGGCGTGGAGAGGGACAGGCTGATGAAGGAGGCGGTGGGGATGCAGGCTCTGGCTTGGTTGCTTTGCATTCCAGGGAAAGGCTGGTCCCAAGAAGGGCAGTCCCTCCCGGGGCAGCAAGGCCCAGGTGTCAGAGCATCAGAAATACAGAAAGTAAAGACACAGTTAATAAGTGCCTCCCTCCGCAGCTGCCAGTGAGGGGCCTCTGCGGGGGGACAAGACACGGGGGAAAGCATAGACCCGAGCACACCGGCGGAGGTTCTTCCTGGCCTCAGGGGAGGAGAGCCAGGCCCAGGAGCCTCTGGGCTGGGTGGGGAGAGCAGAAAGCCCTGGGCGTGGGCTCCAGGGGGCATGGGCTGGAGGGCCAGGGCATGCTGCCCAGAGTGCAGAGGCTGCCTGCGGGGCTGTGAGCAGCGTGAAGGACAAGTGTGGGTGAATGAAGGAGGCGCTCCTGGGAGCAGGGGCACTCAGCCAAAACTGCGCAGCGGTGATGCTCGGGGCCAGGCCACCGAGGGGCAGGGTCTGCAGCTGTGGGGAGTTCATCCTCTTCTGCCTCTCACTCCCACTCTTCCCCTTCTCTTCCTCTTGTTCTGCATCAACCAGGGGCATAGAGCAGATGCTGGAGGGCCTGGAGACAGACGGCTTTGGCTGCCCTGATAAGGTGGGGAGGTGGAGTCCCGCCCAAGCGCTGCCACCCATTGCAGGTCGGGGTATTACTCAGGGGAGGGGTCTCCTCAAGTGCCACCTGATGGTGGGAAAATAAAAGCCATGATTTAGAGGCGGCCTCCACTCCACGGGCTTCCTTAGCTGAAGTCGCTCAGCTAATGACGCTCAAGCAGATTCATGGCTGTGTGTGAAGTCGACGGGGTCCTCACTCCGCAGAGACGAGCGGCATAAATCTTTGTTTTTAATGTCTAATGATATGTAAAATATTTAAATTCGCAACTCAGAATTATTAAGCTGCCAAGGTTTTTTGCCTATTAAAATATTCTTGCCTGAGAATTTATGGGACGCCCTGTGCCCGCCGCCAGCCCCTGTTAGGGGACAAGAGGTGTAGATTTGTGGTCTTCTACTGTAAAAAACTTCAGGATTGTCTGACCGTGTAAACTGAAAATTCATGTCTCTAGCCCGGGGACAAATGCATTCTTTGTAAAGGCGGCCCATGGCCAGCCTTGGGCTCGTGTTAGTTTATCGTCACTGGTTGATAACGTTTAATGGAAAAGATACAAGAGTGCCAAAGAATTTTAATTATTTTTGTGATAAAGTTATATGTTCGGCCTTGAAAAAGTAGAGATAATGCAGGGATTCATTATTATTCCCAGTGTGTTTAAACAGACGACACAGAATGCAAACAAAAGCAGATGAAATTTGAAAAGTATTATCAATATTGCAGATAGCAGATGCCCTTTCGAATCAGAACAAGCATATCTTCTATAGCAACTTTATGGTTGAGTAGTTTATTCATTTCTATTAGAAGGTTGTACGTTTCTAAAATATGTAGATGGTATCTAGAAAAACCAACCAACCAGACGGGTCATTCTGCTTGTTTTCCTAAATTTATTATTTCACTTTTGCAGGCCCGATCTGAAGAGCATTAACATGGGAGCGGAGCCTTATTGTATCAAATTCTATCGAGTACATGACCTCTGGTGGGCTTCGCGCTGGTGAGGAGAGGGAATCAGAGCGAGGAGCCTGGACCATGGTGGTGGGTGCTTTTGGCTTTATGTGGGTGGTATTTGTGAGGCTGGAGTCCGGGTCTGCCTGCCTATGGGTAAACTTACCATAATCTCTGGGCTCTGTTTGGCGATGGACGGAGGGAAACAAGTTCAGGAGCAAATCGCAAGGCCCCTCACCACCTGCCCCCTTCCCAGGGCCCCAGCAGACAGTGAGAGTCGCTCCAAGGCGTCCCAAGGTGATTTGGCCTCACCCCGACTGCCCAGAAACGGATCCAGCCTCTTCCTGGCCTGAGATCTTCATGGCCCGTCACCCCTGCGGAGGCAGTTCTGGCTTTCTTGAGCAACTAGGGCTTTCTGGGTTCTGCTCGTTGTATTCTTCGAGGCTAGGAGCAGACCCTGGATGCCTGATTGATTCTGCGGCCCACTGACTGCCTCTGAGGCCCAGGCAGATCCTTTGCCTTCCTATTCTGTTTATCTTTTCTGAGAAATGGATCAGTTCTTGTCCTCATGGTCGCTCAGTGGGGTAGCCTCGAGCTCCAGCTTTGCAGGTAGACAGAGCCTTGGGCAAGTGACCCCTCCCTTGGGGTGGCAGTTTTCTCAGCTGTCACAGGGGTCATGGACACTGGGGGGGTTGTTAAGGTTAATGCACTCATGCAAAGCAATCAGCTCCTTGTCTTATACTTTGTAGGTGCTCAGTAAGAGGGAGCTGTTATGATGACCGTTACTGTTTCCTTCCAAGGAAGGCCCCCAGCGCACGGGAAATTGCCCTCGCTGTCCCAGCTGTCTGCCAAGGGAGCTCCTTCTGTGGCTACTTCAGTTTTTTTAAGGCAGATGTGGGAGAGTGGCAGCCACGGCTGGGCCTTAGGCGTTAGGAAGGCTGAGATGCATGGAGGTGGAGGGCAAGGAGCTCTCATGCTGAGGACACCACAGCTGGAGGGGCTTGGCCATGAGGAGGCCTCGAGGCCAAACTCAGACTTTGGAGGACTCTTTAAGCCTGGCTGGGAGCTGAGGACAGGTTTGGACAGGGGGTGCCATGAATTAACTATACCTAACGGCAAGTGGCTTCTTAGAAATTAATTGCCCAATGGCAGAACGTTTACAAAAATAAACCACGTGATATCCATGAAAGAAGCTGCACGCTCCAAAGGGTCAGTGAGGTGCACAACTGTGTGCCCCAGTCATGATGCAATGCTATTAGAAATAAATGCAAAAGGATAGCTAAAAATGCCCATGTGTTTGGAAGCTAAATACCGTATTTAAAGCAGAAATAATAAATTAGGAAAACCTAGAATGGAATGATCTTGAAGATACCACATGTCAAAATGTGCGGGATGCAGAGAGAGCAGTCAGTACACAGAGGGAAATGTATGCCTTTTAAGTATATTTATCAGGAAACGAGAAAGGTTGACAACATGTGAGCTAAGTGTTCGACTCCAGAGACCAGAAAAAGCAAACCCAAAGAAACAAGAAAGTGCTTAGGCTGAGGGCAGGTGCTTATAAAGCAGGGCACACTGACCGAGGCACGGGCAGGGCTTTTGAAAAGGTGACTAAGGCAGAGGAAGGGACAAGAGGTGGAGCAGGCAGAGGGAGCCTGGACCCTGGGAGCCTGTGGGCTGCGGGGTGGGGAGAGGGGGCCCGAGCTTCCCAAGCACCTGCAGGGGCGAGGGGCCTGGGACAGCCCTTCTGTGTGCCCGGGCACGACGCCTCTCTCACCTCCAAGGGCTGTGCTTCTGAAGGTACCTCGCACCTGTGCTGTCTGCTGGGAGCCACCCGGGGCCACTGAGTGCTGGAAATATGACTCATCCATCAGGAGACATGCTGCCCCTGTAAATTCACACCAGATCTTGAAGACTTAATAGAGAAAATGAATGTAAAAGTATCTTATTAATATTTTTTACATTGATTACATGTTAAATCATATTCCAGATATATTGGGTTAAATAAAACACATTATTAAAATGAATTTCAACTGATTCTTTTCTGTAGATGCTAGAAAATGGAAAACTACCTATGTGGCCTGCATTCTATTTCTAAGGACTGCTGCATTTCATGGTCACCCCGACCACGAGCCGGCTCTGGGTTAAGGGCCTGGTTAAGGGTAAATGCCGAGGGTTCCAATACCAGCCCCAACACTAACTTGTCTTGGACAGATTACATCGTCTCTCTCTGTTTCAATTTCCTCTTCTGTGAAATGGGGATAAGAACTAACTTTAAGATCAGGGGAAGTCAAACAGATATTCATACCCAGCACTCGGAACTATGCGGTCAGCTTTCATTAAGTGTTAGTTGCCAGTCATAAAACCAGCATAACGAGAGTACACGCTCTCTCCACAGCCTTCTAGCTCTGTTTTATACCTGGGAAGTGACAGTGCACTCAGAGCTTTCGTGGCTTGCCCGTGGTGTCCAGAAAAAACTGCCCTGCACACCTTGCCACATGTGCACCCAGAACCCCTCACCTGCAACCCCTGTGCCCACCCGAGCTGCCTGGCAGGCACAGGTGGTAGCTCCTTTTCTAACCATCCTTCCTTCTTCCAACTTGCCCTATTCCTCCCCCCTCCTCCCGGCCCACCAGCCCCTGATAGTCTCAGGCCCTCCTGGCCCGGAGTCAGAGAAGGATGTCCTAGCTCCCCCGGTGTCCCAGGGCTCCCTAAGGCTGGGCCCTGGGCTTTGCTTCTCTGGGTCCCCTCCTGGTCCCTCCCTGGAGATTGGCTGATAACTTGATGGATGCTTTCGTGGTTCGCCAGGCAAGTTCTCCAGCTTGAACTAAATGTTCGTTCAGACCTTTGGATAGGATGGGCCTCAGCCACCGCAGGCAGAGACTTGCTGCGCAGATGTGTGCCTGGGGGCCCTGGCCATGGCTGGGAGAGCTGGTTTCCCCAGAGGACTTGCTGACTGAGGCTTCCTGTGTACAGTGCCGGGTTTCATGGCTCATACCACACCCTCCATGCAGTGAGGCCTAGCCCAGTGGGTCAGCCCTGCTGATTCCTGTCCTGAGATTCCTGCCCTGCTGTTCTAGGTGAAGAAGCCCCTGCAGACCCAGGGCCTGACCAGACGAGAATGAGATGAGCCTGGACAGGGAGACACCCCGGCAGCACCTGTGTCCTGGGCTCCTGCCTCCGTTCCAGGAGCTCAGGATCTGCGGCCAGGCCGGCGATATCCACCCACCGGCTTCCCTCGGCCTGAAGCCCGTCGGCGGAGTCAGAAGGCGTTAAGACCAAGAACTCATGTTCGTGCAGGTCTTCAGAGTTGACAAAGTGCTTCATGTTCTTTTATTTACTTCTCACAAGAGTTCTGCTGAGAAGTATTATTCCCGTTTTACAGCCAAGGGGCCCAGACAATGTAAATTCTTGGTCCGAGGAAGAGCCAGGACTGGACCAGGACCGAGCGGCTCCTGGGAGCCCTGAGGGTGGCAGGCACAGGGAGGGGCGTGGGTTCCCGGGGCGGGGGGGCAGAGTGGCCAGAGTTTGGGATCAAGAGCTGATAGACCCAGTTCAGATGGCAGTATTCCCTGTTGCTTAGCCCTGTGACGCCATGGACAAGTTCTTCGGCTCTCCGGAGTTTCCACTTCCTCCCCTGGGCTGATGCTAGCACCCCTTTGCCTGGCTAGTGTGAGTTTAGATGAAGCAATGTATGTCAGTGTCCAGAGAGTCCACCTCCGGTGAATGATGGACCACTGCTGCTGCTGGTGGTCCTGAGATGCTGGGAAAGGTCTGGGCTCCGAGCAATTCCCCAAACTGCAGCCTGGCCTCCAGCAGCGGCTCAGACCTTGGAGCAACTTCGGAGGGCGGGGATACCCTGTGGTGAGGCTCCAAGGCCTGCATGGCGGTTTCAGTCATGGGAGCTTATCGGAGAAGCCTGGTGAACGGGAGTAAAGAGGGGCACTGAGCCCAGGGGAGCCAGATCTTCCTCGGCAGCTCTGCTCCAGGCGTCCGCCACACTGCACGGCCTCACACCTCGCTTCTCTCTGCCCCTTCTGCCTTCTGTCCATGGCACCAACATAGCCGCCTGCCTGAGCCTCATAACCTGGGGCCGGAGCCCACCACCGTGGCATGGGGTCGCTGGCCCAGCTCTCACTGGCTCTGCGTCCTGCACGCTGGAGGAGCAGAGTACACATGGCTGCCCGGGCCTAGCTATGAATGGGGGAATGGGGCTTTGGCGGGCCTCACCAAGCTAACACACACCGCTGGATTCTGAGATGAGCTTGACCACCTGATGGCGTGCCTGCAGGAGCCCCACACGGACACGTTTTAAGGAACAAATATGGGAGGAGGCCCCCTTCATCCCGAAGTCCTTCTTGTGGCTGGTGTCCCTGGGGAAGGAGCCATGTTTCCCTGCCTATCTGCTCCCACCCACCATAGTGAAGACCCATGGGGACTGGCTGGATGGACTTTTTATAAATGCCAGCAGGAGTGTATGTGCTTCTATTTTATAAGCTCTTCTCTTCTTTGAAAATGGAGCATCTTAAAACCACCCCCTTTGGGAAAAGTGGCCTTGGCCATTCTACCATTCTGTGCAGTGATGACATGAAAAGGCAAAATTGTGTGGGCAGGTCCAAGGCAGTTATAATTAGAATAATTGTCCTGTGTTTTAGGTGCCCCTCTTTCTGCAAAGCCCAAAGCACTCTGTGAACATTATCCAATTATTTCTGGAAACAGCCAGCGAGAGAGGTGGGGACAGGTCTGTCATGCACCGTTCACGACCAGGGAACTACACCCCTGAGAGGTTAAGTGACTTGCCTAGGGTCCCACACAGCCAGGACCTGACCCCTGTACAGTGCACAATGGATTGGGGGCCTCATAAAAAGCATTTACTCTGCAGCTGCAGTTCCAAATGACAGGTAAAAAGGCCCAGTTCTCTTACAAGTGTCAGAAATTTCATGGTGAGCCCCCAGGCCAGCTTCCCCCTGGAACCCAGAGGTACAGTCCCAACCCCCGGACCCCCATGACCGTGAAGCCTCCCTCCCTCCTGGCCCAGGGTCCTGTGACCAGCTCTCTGAAGGTAGTGAAGTGACTGAATAGCAGTGCTGACCAAGAGAACTAACGCGCCAGATACGTTTTATGGGCTGTAGAACAAATTAACTATGAAGAATAACCTCCTTTTTTGAAAAATAATCAGAGTCATAATTGCTTAAACAGCTTTCTTGATGGTGTAGGTTTATGAGCTAGACTCAGTTGAAACACCTCAAGCCCCTTGGTAGACAAGAGGTGAGAACCCCAGAAGTGGCTATGGCCCCAGGTGCCATGGAGGGAAACGGCTTGTGGGAGCCCCAGTGCAGGCTGGGAACACGAGTAGGTGAGGATGGGGGACCCTGCTGATGCTTGTGGGAACTGTAGGGAAGGCCGAGGTCCCAGGCGTGTGTGCACAGGGGCTTTGCCGGAAAGTTCTCTCCATCTATGGGGAGAACACGGTGATGACGACGACGGGAAGGATGGACACACAGGGCTCCAAACAAGCCTCTGGGTATGGCTTCCACGTGAATGCAGCGGCTTCCTTAGTGAGCGCTGTGGTCAACCAGGAGGAGGAAAGGGCCGGCCCCCACGGGGTGCGTCCGGATTCACTCACTCAGCAAAAAATATAGCATCAGCCTGTGCGGAGATGCCAGTAAGCCAAACAGAATGACAAGACCGAGCAAACAAAAGCCCAGGTCCCTGCCCTCCTAGGGCTTACTGTCACGGGATTGGGACATTAATTTTTAAGAGCCACACAGATACATGGAATATTTCTGTGGTGAATTCCAAGAGAACAGCCTAGGGAAATGTGATGAATAATGGAGGTGGGGGTGGGGACCGGTGGGGTCTGGTTATAGAGGAGGACTCCCCGAAGAAGGGGCCGTTGAGAGAGACCCAAGCTGTGACAGTGTGGGCACCAGGAAGAGGGGGTCAGGCCCCCTAGTGGGAAGGAACGCAGAGAAATAATGAGTAAAGGGGTGAGGCGTCTTTGCAGTGTCAACAGGAATCCAATCCCTAATAGACCTTGGTGTGTCTTTTTTTTTTTTTTTGGTAATATGAATGAATCATTGTCATAGTCTGCTCATGCTGCCACAACAAATACCATAGATGGGGGGCTGGGGGCTTAAACAACATTTATTTCACATGGTTCTGGAGGCTGGGGAGTCCAAGAAGAAGGTGCAGGCAGACTTGGCCTTTGGGGAGGGCCCTCTTTCTGGTTTGCAGATGAACACCTTGCTGTTTCTTCGCATGCAGGAGAGAGAAAGGCTCCACCTTCTTAACAGTCCCACCTCTAAATACCATTGCATTGGGATTTAGACTTCACCATATGAATCTGTGGCGTGGGCAGGGAGGGATTTCTACACAAACATTCAGTCTGTAGAAATCACCGAAACCAAGTCCAGCTAAACTTTCCTCAGGGGGATGCATGGTGGAGGGCAGGAAAACGCTCAGTGAGGACAATGGTTCCTGATGGCCGCCCCGGCGCCCTGCCCGAAGAACCGGAGAAGTCCTCCCCAGAGCTGAGTCCCTTGGCTCGAGGCCAGAGTCCGGGCCATAGAGGAAGCCCCTGTTACTTGCTTCTACCGCCGTCCCCTCACAGCCTCCCAAGGACCGTTCTTCCATCTTGCCTGGGGCTGCTGGTTGGGGTTCTTGGGATACTTGCTCCAGTCCTGTCCCACCAAAGGGAGTCACAGGGAAGTTCTAGGAGGGCTGCCAAGGCCCTGCTGCTCAGTACGGCCCCTGAGAAGTCAGTGGGTGGGCTGTGGGGGCCGTGATGATGGGATAGGGAGCTCCCACACTTTCTCTCTCTCTCTCTCCCCACTGCTGACACACACACACACACACATCCTACTACGGGGGATTTCCCACTGTGTGGCTCCCTCGTTTCATGGACCCCCAGTGACACTGTTTGCCTCTCACGGGCTCCATTACCCAGTTACCAGGCGCCCCCCGCAGGCTCCGTATCTTTAAGAGGGGTTGGTGGACAAGGACGCTCAGCCTCTCCTCTGACCAGGCCCAGCACCCGGCCGGCTCTGGCTCCCCAGAAGGAGGCTTTGGGGACCTGTGACGCTCCTATGAGCCAGGAGCTCCCAGAAGGGAAGCAGAGCTATTTAAACAGCCCTCAAGGGCTGTCTTCCTACCCTGGAGAAGTTAGGTGGCCAAGCTCCTCCCTGCTGCCCTGGGATTATACAATAGATTTAAAGTCTCTGATATCCACAAATCTACATCAAAATATATTCTCTAGCCATAGGGAATGTCTCAGAATTGTTAACCTTCTCCCCAGGTATTAGAGGTAACACACTGTGAGATTAGATGTATATTTTCTTCAAGATATACCACCCATTGAGGGGTTCATATTTACATCTTTTGTTGATATTTTTTATAGATTAAAAGCGCCTCTTTGCTAGGTGATAATTCCGCTAAGTACTGTAATTTGCTGCCATTAATATTTGTCTGAGTTCTAGTTTGCAAAATATATTCGAAACCACATTAGAAAGTCGCATAATTGCTTCTTTGCGAGCTAGGGAAATGAGTAGTTTCTTTACCCAGCCTTTATCCTGTTAACCTCAGAGGGGAGGGTGTTAGCTCAAGTCCTGGGAATGGCTGGGCACCGTTAGTCGCTGCATTCCAGGGCCTACTGGGGGTGAGGACGCAGCCTGGCTGTACCAGCTCCCTGGCTTCTGGGCTCCGCTGTGTGCGGCAGGGCTGGCCTTACTCCCCCTGGTCCCCAGTGGGAGGTCAGTTTCATTGAAGATGCCCTACCCCTGCCTGGCCTTAGGCCTGGCAGATGCAGAGAGCGCTGTCTGCCCCATGCAACTCAGCAATAGCTACTCTTCCTGGGCCTCTCTCAGTGCCTTATCTGGAAAATGGAGTCATTGCTTTCCCAACCTGACTCTCCCAAGAGGGTGGGAAAGGCTCCTGCCCAGGGACCCAGTGGCCCCGTGCCTGCCACACAGCCAGCGCTCAACAAACATGCCAGGAATGTGTGAATGGCAGCTGGGGGCACTGCCAAGCCTCATCTCCTTGAAAGTGGGGCTTAGCCGGCTGAGCGGGCTGGCCAAGAGGCTCCAGGGAGTGGGCTCTTTTTGGTCAGCACCAGGGACGGGATCCTGTGGTGCAGGGGAGGGAGCCCAGGGTGACCTCAGCCTCTGCCCTCCAAGGCAGCCAGGGACCCTAGGGCTCTCTTCTGTGCTCCCCACGCCTTGCACACACTCTCCCTAGGACTCCTGCCCCTGGAACAGAGGCCCCTGTGGGCAGGTGGGCGTTATATCTGGGTGTCTTGCCCTGTTAGAGGCAACTGCCGGCCCAACGCTGTGTCACACCGACTGGGCATCCAGGAGTTACCTGCCAGGTGGTCATTCTTCAGGGTCTTGCACTCCAAGGTGGGGACCCACTAGGGCATCTCTGACGAGAAGGGCATCCTGCCTCCTGTTGAGCTGTAATCTTTCCTCTCTCCTTCTCCAGCAGCTGCTTCCAGATGTGAGACAGGGCTTCACAGAGCAGGACTGCTCTCTCGTGCCCGTGGCAGCCAGCGGGAGCCTTGCAGCCAGAGCACTGCTACTCACCTGTAAAATGGGAATAAAGGTGCCCAACATCAAAGCGGTGTTTGCTGTGAAAGGAGACGTGGAGGGCATTTGGAGTGGCACCTGCCGTGGTAGCACTCAGGAAAGGCTGATATTATGTGTATGCATGCCAGCATAGGCAGGCGTGTGTCTGTGTGTGCAGATGTTTGAGAGTGGGCATGTGTGCCCATGGCGGCCACTCCAAAGGCTGAGTGAGTGCACATCTGGGTGCAGGGGGGTTGCTGGGTCTCTGCATGTGCTCTGTCCAGGCTCACCACCCCTCCCAGCGTGCCTAACTGCTCCCACCTGCTCCCTGTGATCTGCCCTCGGACCTGACCTTGGCACCTTGGCACTCTCCCGCTTTCAGCCCTTCCGTTCCATCCTCCTTCAGCTCCTGGTCCTGCCCGACCTGCCCAGTCGCTGCCATGCCCACACCCAGCCCACCTCTCACTACTCTTCCATGTGCTAGCACTTGCACTCAGGCCTCTGCACTGTGGCCACGGGGGGGTCTCGGACCCTCCATTCCATTGCTGAGGTCAGGGAGGCTCTGTGGCCAGACACCAGGTCATTGGGTGCTTTCCACACTCCAGCACAGCATGGTGGGGTCTGGGAAGCCAAGTGGGCAAGCGAGTGCATTCAGTTAGCCTCCTGGCTCTGGCCTGCTGGGCTGCCAGGCCCAGGACAGGCTAGAGTGGCCATCCAGTGCAAGAAAGGCTCCGCAGCTGGGCAGACTCGGAGCAGGGCCCAGCCCCTGTGTGTGAGCAGTGCCACAGTCTGCTAAGATGCCTCCCTTGTCCCCATCCTGCCTGCTCCGGTGTCCTTCCCCAGCCCTGCCCTTTCTGGGCTACTGAGGGCTTCCCTTTTTGGGTTTGACCCAAGTTCTTTGCAAGTTGCCAATGCACAGGGGGACCCCACTTGGCTGAAAAAGAATTTAGGGCTTGGAGAAGAGGAATGAGGGACTTGGAGTCACAGGGCTCGTGGGCCCAGGTCCTCTGAGCCCAAACCCGTTTGGTGCTCACCCCAGAGAACATGCCCCACATGGGGTGATGCACCAACCCGGGTCCAAGGAAACAGGCTGTAAATCAGGCAACGCAGGGTCCCTGAGCTGGGGCTACGGGGAGCCAGGAGCACGGGGACTTTGCAAATCCCCATGCAGATCATGCTCCCATGGGGCTATTCTCTGGGCACACCTGCTGTCCTTGCTGTGGCCACAGAGGACACAGACGCCCTAGTCAGGGACCAGAGCACCCACTCTGAAGGAGGACAAATCCCTCACTGTCAGCTAGATGAGCTGGGGGTCCCAGCTCGGGCTCAGGCAGCTGGGTGACTAACCTGGTCCCCCACGCACCACTGTCATCCCGCGAGGAGGTGCTGTGGTGCCCAGCCTGGCTCCAGAGGGCAGAACAGCCGTGGTTCTTGCACCTGCTTCCTGGGGACGTGGCGAGCATTAGAAGAGCAGGTGTATGCGAGGTGCTGTGCTGGTCTGGGCTTCTGCAGAAGCAAACTCTGAGGCAGGCTCTGAGTACAGGGGGTTGATGGGGAGGCAGCAAGGGGAGGGAGTAGAAGTGGGGCGGGGGAGAGATGGTGGTGGGTCAGTATTGTCTGGGAGTAACTTACTGAGGGCAACTGGTCTGGTCACTGAGGCGATTCTCCAGCTGTGCTGTCCCCTCTTTGGCCGAGGGCACTCCCACCGTGTTAACCCTGGGCTCTGGGGCCCGACTCATGCCCGTGCTGGTCACAGTCTGGGGCCAGCAAAAGTCCTCAGTGCAGGACAGGAAGCGTGGGCATTAGGGAGGGGGCAGAGTGCTGAGGGAATATGGTGGCAGCACATCAGCCTGGCAGCACTTACATGCTTCACAAAGGCCAGGTTCTATTATTAGTTCAAATTGGAAGGGCCTCTAGAAATAGTCATGTCTAACTTCTGTTAGACCTGCAGAGACTGAGGTCCTGAGAGGAGGCTTTATCCAGGGTCACATCACAGGTCTGTGGGGGTCCATCCTGCACTGCTGTTTCCTCACAGGGGCATCTGTGGGTCCTTGCTATTTATAGGAGTTTACAGAAGGCTCCCTCTGCCCTGGACACTCTACACATCAATAAGATGTCACATCCTCATGACACTATGCTATGGGAATCACAATTCCCATTTCACTGATGAGAAAATTGAGGCCCAGGAAGGACAAATGTCATGTGTGGTAATAAGTGACAAAGCTGGGGTTTGTCCTCCAAATGCAGGCTTTGAACTCCAGCATGCACGGACCCAATGGAACCCTCCATACCTCCATACACAACAAAAATTCAGTAAGCTAGATGGTCTTTTTATCTTCGGGGATTCATTCTGATACACGAACTTCTCATGCACCTTAAGAGGGGGCTTTAGGCCAAATGAGTTTTTCTACTAGATCCATAAACATTGAGCGTTATGGGGACTTTAGACAAGTCCATTCTCCATGACAGTGGCTTCCAGGGCCACAGCTGGGTTTTTCAATAGTTTAGGAATTTAAAATGCAGGCCCAAATGGCAACGAGGATGGCCAGTGTTCCTTTATCCTCGGGACAAACTCATGGGAGGAGAGGCAGATCCTGTCCTTGAGGGGTCTGAGGCTAGATGCGAGGCAAGATGAGCCCCGGGAGGCATCAGAGACCTGCAGAAGCAGAACATCCTTCCCTGGGGAGGGTCTGCCTTCCCCAGACGTGGCGTGCCAGGACCCCCAGCACCGTGAGCCTCCAGGCGCCAGTGCAGAGGTTGCTCTGTATGGCTGCCTGCCCCTCCCCCAGTGTCTGTATGGCTGCCTGCCCCTCCCCCAGCTCGGTTCCGTCCTCCTTGTCTGCAACAAGGGGATTATCATGTCTGCCCTGCCCAGGGACTGCTGGGCCACCTGACATGGACATCTTAGTACGTCCGACTCCTTTGCTCTTCCTTTGTGGTCGGGTGTCTGAGTCCCCGGAACCTCTTGGCATGTCCCCAGTTGCCCGTTCTTTGGCTCCTTTCTCCGTCAGTCTTTGTTGGGTGGAATCCCAGCCTTCGTCATTGGATTCCACCCCATATCATGCTACTGTCACCTCTGATCTTGGTGGGCACAGATCTCACGGGTTTTCTGCTCTCATTTCTTTGACCTCTTAGCAACATGCAGTGTGCAGGTTTCCTGTTTGAAATATGTCCTTGCTTGGCCTCCACAACCCATGGTCATGTTTTCCTTCTGTCTTTCTGCCTACTGGTCCTTGGACGGCTCTTGCTCCTCTACTCTGACCGCTGAGCTTGCTAGGTGTGTTCCTTGGTCTTCTCCACCCTTCTTCCTCCCTGGGTCATCCTCTCCCATAGCTTGCAAGCTCACCGTGTCCGTTAACTATTGTCATGGATCAAACACAAGCAGCCCAACGTCCGATGGGAAGCATGCACGTCTTGCTTGTGCCTGTGTGGCTGGCTGGAGTAGCTCTGCTCCAAGTCCCTCATTCTGGGGCCCAGCTTTATAGGCATGATTTTCTCATGGCAAAAGCCAAAGCTCAAGCCAGTGAGACCAACTCCACACAAATACTTCAAGCTTCCATTACATTAATGTCTGCCACTTCCCAGCCGTGGGCTTTGGGCCAACCCCGAGGTCAGGGGGCCAGGAAGCATGCTGGACCCACTGTGAGCTATGGCAAGGATGTGGATGGATGATTCTACCATGGGAGACTGAGGAGCTGGGACCAATGATTCCATCCACCCCAGCACGGCTGTGCCGGTAACTCCCAAGTGTGTCTCCAGGCCAGTCCACTGTCGGAGCTTCAGACTCATATTCCCTGTCCCCTTGACATCTCCGCTTGACTCCCAGGAAGTCTACAGGAGACAGTTACTCATATCTTCTGGGCCCTTTCTCTAAGACTCAGTTTCCCTGTCTGTAAAATGAGGTGGGTGGATTCAGATGATTTACTAGTTCTGAAAATAATTCTAGGGGTTAAGGTTTTGTATTATCTTTGAATTTCTTTTGGATTTGTCCCCCCTCTAGAGTCAGGTTATAATGAAGAACATGATGTGTGGTCAATAACCAGTCTGGGGGGATTCTAGAACCATCCGTTAAAGTCTTCCTGTGTGTCTATGATCCTGGCACTCACTGAGTTATTTTGGACCCTGTGGAGGTCTTGGGCCATGCAGGTGAGTGGATAAGGACCATCTAGACTGTGGCAAAATGAAGGACGCTTACAGTGGCTGAGAGTCAGTCCCCAAGCCCCAGCTCTAAATTCAGAGAGGCAGGACCAATGTTTGTCCCCTCAGTGCTATTACTACCAAAATGGAGAGTTCTTCTTTGGGCATGCTCACGGAGACAGGCATGGCCAGGAGCCTCATGTCCTCTGCACGCTGCCCTCCAGCCTGAAGCAACCTTACTCAAGCTCCTCACACCCCAAACAAAAGCTGCATCTGACTCCTAGGCCTTTGTGCACATCTGCATTATTAGCAATGCTAATACCATTCTGCATGATAAATAATTAAACAATTATGGTCATGAATCAATAAGTTTAGCACATTTTTTCATCAGCAAATTGTACTGTATAAACAAGAAATATAAATTACCAAGTCTAATTTCCCCCTAAAATTATAAGCATTTTATATCTAATAATTAAAAAAGTATTAGAATTCAATGTAGGATAGTTAGAACTTTAAAGAATTTTCAGTTTCTACCAAACACCATTAAATTGTCATGTTTTATGTCTCTGAATCTGATTAACATTTTGAGATCTGGCCTCAGAAATCTTTCTTTGTTAGCTCCCAGAGAAGCCCTCTAGGTTCCCATTTTCTCTTCATCCTCACAGACATGGAATCCACTGGACTCCAGCTTCCAAGGGTCTGAATCCATAGGGCCACCTGGGGAGCTGGGATTTATAGGTATTCTTGAGCGGAAGTGTGGGTTATAAATCTATGGCTTGTATGTTCAACTCAGCCCTCCATAGTTTTTTGTTTGGTCTGTTGGGAGTTGTTTTATTTTTATTTTTTGTTTTTAAGTTTAGATTTCTAGACTTTTTGAAAAAAAAAGTCAGAAGATGTAACAACATCGGTTCATAGTTTAAGTGCCCCATTTAAATGGAGCATATCCATCTGGATGCCACAGTCCCCACCACTCCCTAAAGTCTCCCAGGCACTGCAGCTGAAGGCATAGGCAATCTTTTCAGAGGGCCACACAATCTTTCTTGTCACTGGCCCCATTTCTCACTTATGTCACCTTCATGGTCCCATGGGCATCTGGGTTTGTAACCCCTAGTTTAATGGTTGGAATACAATGCCCCTCCATACTCTAAGCATGAAAGATAAAAGTCACTAAGACCCACTTCTAAGACATTTTTCAGGTGGGAAAACTAAGTTTAAGAGTAGGAAATGGTTACATACAAAACCACCAAGGTCACACCCAGGACGACCTCCTTTCAACTGCTGCCGATTGCTTGTTCTGCACTCACTCCCACCTGTAACCTAAGGCACCCCCTCCTGCCTTCCCTGGCATTCCTGCTGCCTCTAGTGGGCCAGAACCCTTCCCATCACCTCCTTTGTGCTTCTTCCCTTACATCTCCCTTCCACCAGGCTACCAAAGTACTGGCCCAGTTTCCAAACTTCTTTTCCTTTTGTTTTACCTGTCCACTAGGCAAAAATTGAAACTTAACCCAAAGAACAACACGGAAACCATTCCCCATCTCTGGCGCCATACCCAGTCTCACCTATTGCAAGCGTACTGCAAAGAGAAAGCAGTCTGATTAAATTCACCAATGGCTGACCCATACCCATTCACGCTCCTCTCACACCCCCTCTCCATTTGAGGGCCACGCTCTGCCATTCATGCAGGACCTGGGAGTTTCCCTGGCCCTCTCCCCGCCCCATCCCACCCTCAGCCCCTCACCGGGTCCTGGCACTGTTCCTCAGCCCTCCAGGTTTCTCCTCCTCTGAACCCTTCTACTCCTTTTACTCCGGGCCACAGTCCCTGACTGAACTTTCAGCTTCCAGACCCTAAACTTCTTTGAAAGAATTCTCAACACAGCTGAAGAATAGATTTCTAAACTGTCAATATGATAAGTACATGCCCCCAACCCTAGCTTAAAATATTTAATGACCCCACTGCTCTCGGATGAAGTGCAAACTCCTAGGTGTTTTAGTTCAAGTGTGTTGGGAGGCAAGGATGATAAGCTCTCTCAGGTCAGCTCAAAAACCGGGAGGGGTGATTCCCAGGATAAAATATTCTGGGTCCAGAGGCTAGTGCAGGATAGGCAGGGTCTGCGTGCTGGCCCTCTGCCCCGTGTGCTTGTTCCCTCTCCATGCCCATTCTCCCAGGTCCCCTCGGCCTTCATAACCTAGCTCTTCACCTCCTCTGAGGAGCTCTCCCTCCCCATCCCGGGATGTGTCTGTAGTCCCCTCTATCCCCCTTGTGCGTGGGGACTGGTTCTGGCCATCCCCTGTTCCCACAGAGTTCTGGGTCGTGAAGATGGTTCTGGTCATTGTAGGGACCCCAGGGAGACTCAGAAGCCACTCTGCCTCCTGGACTCCTGACCTGCAGTCCTGTAGTGGGGCGCAATCCCCTGGCCCCAATGCGATGAACAGCCCAACAAATGCCCCTGGGGCATGCAGGCTGGGAGTATGAGTTCTGTTTCCCCTCATGTCCTGTAAGGTGTTCTGGTTGTGACTAGACTCGCAGATCTGGCCTCTGAGATGCCCCTGGGGTCCAGGAGACCCCATAAGCACCCTACCTTGAGGGCTGGCCTGTTTGCCATACACCTGGCCAGACCGAGGCCCTGCGACATTCAGGTGGTGCCGCTTCCTGGGGAAAGCAGGGCTTCCTCAGTTTGCCCGGGTCCTCCCTGTGACTTTAGCTCTGGAGTCTGGAGTTTGTGGACAAGACTTTGTCACTCACCTGCGTCCTTGGTGACTTCAGGGATTTGTGTTCTTGCCTGTCATCTTCTGGACAGAAGTTCCAAGGCTTGACTTGGACTGGGCACACGTGACGCTCAAAAAGACCATTGGGACGGAAACTGAATGAAGAAAGGGCAGGGTGTGGGCAGACATGGTACACGCCACTGTGGGGGTCTGTGCTGTGAGGCAAGGCTCCTAAGGCCCTCAGGGGTCACTTCTTGGACCCTGTGGGATGTTTGGACTCAGAGTCACTGTTCCCACTGCAGTGTGTCCCTTATTAGTAATTGAAGGACATCCCTTTCTGTGGACCAAGAACAAGGAAACAGGACTGCAACCATCAGCTAAGTAAATAAGCCACCTAGTTTATCAGACTCAGAAAAAATCTGCTGACCAGTCACCTCCCAAGAGAACGTGCCTGGGGCATGAACCCTTCCCAGATATAACACTCGGGCCGGACCACAGCAAGCACCAGAGCATGGTTTCGGGAGGGGGCGGACGTGGAGAGCATCTCACTCTGGTTTCCCTCGGAATGCAGAGCCCGAGGCCAAGGCCTGGGTGCATAGTCAGCTTCCTGGGGACAGAAGCTCACTGAGTGGGTGCAAGAAAGCAGGAGGAGCCAGGACAGGGTGCCGTGTAGAACATGGGCCACTGATGATTGTTCCCATGGGGCCTTCTGAGGCCCCACGCAGCTCTCCGCTGCCCGCCTGGGGGAGCAAAGTGGGGATACATTTACCCATCAGCGCTGTTCTCTGTCGGTCAGGGTGACCCCCCAGGGCATGAATTCTCCGCATGTTCAAAATGCCCATGTGTGTCCCGCGCAGGTTCAGCAGGTAGTGAGAGGCCTGCAGTGTGGGCTGAGAGAGAGAGAGCATGTCCCATGGCACCTGGCCCATGAGAGGCGTCTGGAGCAGTGAGGGAGGCAGGGGATGTCCTAGCTGGGGCGCACAGCCGTCGCCAGCTGACTCTGAGGGGCCCAGGCAAGTTTGGAGGAGGCAGGGCATCATGGTGCTTTAGTTCCCACGGACCCTCCCAGGGAGAAAGGGGTCTCTGCCCTTCTGTGCTGGTTGTGTCTTGGCTTCTCTGAGGTCAAACCCCTCCAAGGTCCCAGATGGAGGCTGATGCCAGAAAGCTAGGCATCCTCTGAGGACGTGCAGGAAGAGCTGCACCAGGGGCCACATGGCCCTCTGAGTTTGTCCGCACAGCCTGGTGGACTCCTCTGCCGTACTGTGTCACCCCTCCCTTTGTGGGTGGAAGTATCAGGGCCGCTGGTGCTAATGCCAGGATGCTGGGGCCTCCAGATTTTGTTTCACTCGGTGGCTCTTAGCAACATGTTTCTTGCATTCTGCTCATTCTGTTTCGCATTTCACACTTCCCCAGGCGAAGAGATCCGTCCATCTAGTGCCAATGTCTCTGACAGGGCTGGGGCGGAGAAGACCCCTGCTGGGCCAGGCGCAGGGAATTCACAGGGGCTTTCAGAGGGACTCAGGTCAGGACAGCTCCAGACCATGTCCCTACACCCAGCCCCCAACTCGTCCCTGGCTTGGCACGCCCCCCTCTGAGTCAGCAAATGCCCTGCACGCTGCTCCCTCCTCCGCCCTTCCTCCCAGACCCTCTGCGCACCTGCAGGACTGGGTTGGGCTCCGACACCTCCTAATCACCCACATCTCCAAACAGGCCTCAGACTTTTACTCTGGTGCCGGTTTAGAAAAAGCTTCTCTTCTACCTTCTCAAGGTTTGTAATCACTTAGAAAAAACTTCTAATTTCCTATCTCTCTATACATATATTTATATTTACTTACGATTTTTAATTTTTTTTTGCACAGGATTTTTCCTTTATTTTCCTTTTATTTGGTAAGACTGGATTAATTTGAACCCCTAGATTGTTGTTTTATGTATCTATGTCTCTATTTATCTATCTATATTTTTAATTTTACATCCATAATGACATTCAGAATTAGTTCACAAAACTGGATTACACAAAGCCAGCAGGTTTAAAAATATTTCAAAGATGTTGCTTTTATGCTTCAAATCCTTGAAAAGCCAAATACATTCACTTCTGAAACTAAGTCTTGGGTTTTGCTGAAAAAAAAATAAGAAAAGTGTTTAATAGCACATATGGCATAATTTTATTTGACATCTGTTTTGTAACAAACAATATTTAGCTCACTTATTTGCTGAATGATACAGTACACAGTGCAAACAGAAAGTCCAATGAACAGTTTTTACAGTTTGTAATATATCAATATTTATTGCAAAAGAATGCAAAACTTAAATATTTAAGTGTGTTATTGATTGTAATATGCAAAACATTGATTACTGTATGCTGCCATTACAAAAAAAAAAAGTGTACAGAATGCCTTCTGGGGTATGGAAATGAGGTACATTTCAGCAAAAGGAGCTTGCCCACTCCCCTTGGTGATATTTAGTCTTAGGCCTGGCCCCCCCTCATTTGTGTCATCCTATCGAAGACAGCTGTCAATATATTTAGGATGCTTTAGCTCATAACAGCAAAAATAGTGAGACTACTGGCTTAATTGCGAAGAGTGATTGATTTTAATGGAAACAACATTTAAAAACTCAGAATGCACTTTCTGTTGGCAGTGGTAATAGAATGCTCTAATGAATTGAAGCCTCACACAGAAATGCATGATACTTACTGCAAAGATTAACAAAGGACAATGGTTGATGCATTCATTGTTTTTTTTTTCACTCTAAAGTTGAAATAAATTATTTGTTTACATAATGGTACAACAGGAACCAATGTAGAAGTAGAATTGGACGCTACTTGGTACACGAGGCAAACACCAAAAGCTGGTCAATGAAATGGCAAGTAGGACACGGGCATTGGCACTGCTTTGTATTATAATCATCATTATTGGAAAATATTTAAGTAGACGATTCTTCAAGTTGTGGGCAGGAAGAAATGACAAGGACTCCCGGTTCTATTTAGGTTCTGGGTCGGCGGGCGCCTTTTTCCTCTGCTGGACCTCAGTAAAGTAACAACGGTGACTGGGATGAGTGTGTGCCACTGCAGGGCTCAGGCGCTTCATTTGAGGAGCCCCCAGAACAAGGCTTAAAAGAGGGGAACACCACCAGGTTATTCATCTGGAGTCTGGAGCTTCACCCAGCAGCTTCACCCGGTTACAGATTTGAGGACTCTAGAGAGCTTTAAAGACTTCCAAAAGAACGACAATAATGGCGAAGACAAAAACAGCAGCTAATTCTTCCTGAGCTCCTCCGTGTTCCAGACACCAGGTCAAGAGTTTTACACGCATTCCGTCGTGAACCCCTAGCTCCGAAAAAGCTCTCTCCAGGTTCACAGGGCTCTAGGCTCTGCAAAAAAGCTGTGACTCCTGTCTTCATTTTGCAAGGTTCTCCTCAGCAGCTGGGGCCTGTTGTGTGCCTGGCATCCTTTGGGCTCTGAGAACTGGTTGTTGGCAAGGGCAGGGACTGGAAAACCAGGTCCCTGTCCTCTGATTGCTGGTGGCCCAGGTCTCCCATGAACCCAAATTTGTATATAGGGCAGCAGTAGACTCTGCCGGCAGCCTTGAGGGAAGGCAGAGGGCCAGGCAGGGACCCCTGAGGAGGCTGAGGTTTGGGGCAGGCTGCTGCTCTTCCCAGGTGGCCTTGAGGGTGTGATTAGCTTCCCTGCCTTGGGGATCCTCCTGGAGCTGACACCAGAGAGCAGGCAGCCCGGGGTGTCCTCTGACTCTCCCAGCTGCCCCTCGTTTCCTCATTCCTCAGCTGCTGATGGATTGGATTCCCAGTTCGACTGGCTGCCTCTGCCCCTGCTGGGCTTTGCCACCCTTCTCTGTAACTGTTCTGAGCCTCAGCGCCCACATTTCTAAAGTGAGGGTTAAATGATACAGCACTTGGAAAGGACTATACAGTGCCTGGAACAGAGTAAGCGCTAAGAAAATACCTGTTTTTGTTGGCACAGTTCTTATGAATCAGTGGCATGTTTGGTGGCTCCTAACGTGGTCATGGCGTGAGGACTTGACCTTGGCATAACTTCTCTGATCCTCAGCTTTCCCATTTGTAAATGGAGACAACACTCTGTTGTGTACCTCAGAGGGCTGCTGGGGGTTTTAAACGGAGGTTGCCCCATATAGTGTTCTGCACAGTGCTGGTCACAGAGGAAGCATGTAAATGTTAGGCTACAATAACAATAATACTATCTTCCGATATTGAGGGACAGACCGGTGTCCATTTGGAGTCAAAGAACTATCTGAACTGGGAGGATTATGCTAGGGGTCTGCCCTAGTATGGGGGTTCCAAGGAGACACACTTATCTTCTTTTGAAGAAGAAGATTCCAGCAGATATTGTGGCTGTAACAATTGAGATCACTGGCTTGGAGCTGAAACCTGACTCGTGGGGTGATGGGGGAGACCTCGGAGGAGCAGGCTCCTACCCACTTCCCCCTCTGTCCTCAGCAGCAATTAGGAGCCAGGAAGAAGACAGAAAACAGAGGCGAACGACGTATGTCACGAGGAAATAAGAACATTGCACAATGAGAATAAATAATAATATATTTTTTTCTGGCTTTAATGAAATTCTATAGATATTTAAAGCTGGAGAAAGGAGATTTTTTTTTTACAGACCTTAATTATAGCAGGGTTGTTAGTAAATTTACTGAATTGCAAATGTAAAAAATTCTGATGGCCTGAGTAAAACCACATATTTAAGCCTTCTAAATGAACATTTCTGTTTTTTGAGTAATTTGTACCATCTGTGTCAAAATTCTGAGTCTGAAAAAAAAAGCAGTGGAACAAATGTTGGTTCCATAAAACAGTCCTAGTTCATTGTTGAAATTGTCACACATTAACATTGCAGGCCATCTGGGAAGACAAAAGCCTCTAACCAGATTGCGGAGATGATTTTATTGGTCTGGTATTAATCAGGATGTGGCATAATATTTAAGCAGAAAGGAGAGATGAGGTGAGGTGGAGCCCTCCATCCGCCCTGGCCGCACGAGCTGTACCACGGCCCTGTTGCGCTATGATGTGGGGTGTTTTTAAAACGGGTTTCATTACGAGAAAATGTAAATAAAAGGCAAGGTAATATTTCCAGTTTGGAAGCCTGTACGCAGAGCGCAGACATGCTGCGGACTGGGGCGGCTGGCTCGGGGGAGGGAAAGCTCTCTCCCAGAACTGTGCTGGGACTTCCCTGGATCACAGCGCGTCTCACTCTGAGCGTGCGGAAGACCCCCGCCCAGGACAGCCAGAGGCTCCTGTCCCTGCTCGGCCATCTCCTGGGGCTTGGGGCCCTGCCCCTCGGGCCAGCAGCAGAGCCTGAAGCCGGGCCCTGCGCATCCCGGCGCCTGCCCGGGTGTGGCTCCAATCACCTGGAGAGTGGAGGGCTAGACAGAACACCCTTTGTTGGGCCACTTTAGGATTCACGGTGGCGCGCAGAGGGGGAGAAGCGCTTCAGGCTTTTCAGTGGCTTCACTGGCTGGTCCACTGAGTGAGTCTATGTCCTGGGGTGAGCGTGCACAGGAGTCAAGGTCGGATGTTCTCCTGGTGGGTCCCACTTCCTACTTATTATGTAAGTTATGTAATTAAAACTGACACGTGCTGCCGAGGAGAAGAGCAGGATGCTCTGAGACCGAGGGTGTGTATCCTACATGGTTCTCATAGTGTGAGCAGCTCACAGAGCTCAGAGCGATGCCTGTGTTTAAAGACATTTTTTTTTTCATAAAACATGCCCTTATATGCAAGCAACCAGCTTAACAGAAGGGCCATGCTGGCTGGGCTTTGTAAGGTATTTTAAAGGAAATTTTGACTTTGCTCTAAATTCCCCTTATGCACTCCATGAGCTGTGTGACTTGAGTGGCTGAAGACTTGGGCAGGGATATCAGGCTGCTGCCAGCAGCAGAGAAGGACGGCATCCCTGTGGCCCACTGCGGGGTGGTGAGCTGTGGCGCCCGGGCCACCCACTGGCCTCAGGCCTGCCTGGGGCAGTGGGGCTGCTGGGCAAAGCTGTGGAGGGGCCCAGGGTCCTGGTTTCCCAGGGCTGCCTTTGTCCCCTGTTCCGTGTCCATCAGGAGGTCATGAGCAAATAGCGATCCCTCCCAGGTTGGCAATATCCACCTTTGCTCCAAATGTCAAGACTGTGAAGAGTTTATTTTTTTTGAGTGTCTGCCTCATTCTCAGCTCTGTTGTGGAGGGAAAGGAGATTCTCTGGCCACGGGAATTGAGGAATTGAAGCCCGGGATCAACTGAGGCCTGATTACCTGAAGCAGTGAGGGAAACGACAACAGGGAATGCAAGTTGCTGGGTCCCCAGAGCTCAAATAACTGGGGCACAATTGTAACAATTGTGGGATGCACGCAGAAGCTCTCTTAAAAATGGAAATGGATCACTCACCCTACTGTCCTGTGTAAAACTCTTTCAGGGCTCCCACTTACCCCTGGGAGAGAGGCCAGAACTCCTGGGAGGCCCTGTGCGATCTGTCCCCTCCCCCTCTGCGCTCCCGCAGAAAGGGCCTTTCCCCACTCCCCTCCCTAGTGCCTCTGCACCTGCCCCTCCGTCCGCCTGGAGGTCCCTCAGCCTGCCCAGTCATCTCCTTTCCTTCCCCCACTGCCCCCCAGTGCTTCTCTGTAAGGCCCCCTTCCTGGGTCTCAGAGCACCTGCTCTTCTCTGCAGCATGTGCTGCTGTTTTAATTAAACAACTTATATCATTACCGTTTGTGCCTTCATATCTGAATATAAGAAGATCCCCTACTTTCTCAATGAGAAAATGAGACCTTTTTGGGGGTCCTGCTTGCATATATAAATATTTAAGGATGTCGTCAAAATAGTTATTCCTCCTTACTGCCTTGCAATATGTATTTGCAATCACATATTACACAAGACAGAACATACATTTAAGAATACATTTCATCCTCCCATGCCAGGGGTCAACTGAACCCCCACCCTCAGTGCCTTCCCCATCAGGGACCATTTCCTCAGGCCCTACCGCCAGTGACCTGGGGGTGCAGGGATGCTTGAATCCATGAAGGACGCTGCCGAGAACTATGTACAAAGCCATGCACACCATTTGCCTTCCGTGCTTTCCATTAAATAGTCACCTGATTGCTTTTGAACGTGACCCTAAAAGGCTGTTTTCTGATGACATCCAGTACCCGCCATGCTGAGATCATATGCCCCTCCCCAGGAATAAGTATTGCTGTTCCATTTATTTTCCTTGCCTTTTTGGTGTTTCTACTGATTCCATCAGGTGATCTTGAGCATCCAGAATTAGCACTGATCGAATACCTAGAGAACTAATGCATCTTTCCTCTAAGTTCGAGCAGAAAGTAATGGAGAGCCGAGCGACAATATGACAGGAGACTTGGCACAAGGCAGACTCAAGCGCAAGGCAGCTCCCCATTTTTAAAGGGCAATTTTGTTGAAACATTTGCTTTATATTCTGGCATTGAGGGTCACTCTCTACCGTGCCTGCTCTGGACCATCAGCTTCACAAGGGCAGGGACCTCCTTCACCTTGGTCATTGCCGAACCCCTCACAGGGGGCTTGGGACACCATAAGTGGTCAAATATGTGGGATAAAGGGATGAAGGAAATGCAAAATGTCTCAGAGTAGAGAAAGGAAAGGGAAAGGAGCTCATGCAAGGCAGGAGACTGGCTGGCGGCCGGTGGAGGGGATGTTCTTGCAGAAGGTGGAGCAAGGAGGCACTGACATTCCAGAGGACATTGGGAGAACTTACACACACACACAGACAAACACACACATACGTGCATACAGACCACCCACAGACACACAGACACAGACACACACATGGAGACACATCCGTGGACACACACATGTATGCATGCATACAGACCACACACAGAGAGACACACGGAGACACCAAGAAACACACAGATACACGACACACACACATGCTCACACAAGAGTACTCCAAAGAAAAAGTGATTCCAGGCCAAACAGAAGCCTCCAGAAGATCGGGGAGGGACGGGAACTGGAAGATGGTGCCCTGCCTTTGGCCACAGTTCTTGTCAAAGGGCCTGACGAGGTAATGAGCACAGAAGAGGCTCTCTCCTGATAATTCCCTCCTTGTTAGACATTGTTGTTAGCTCTCTAATGTCTTCCACTTAAGTAATAGCCACTGAGGTGTGGGGCTTCCTGGTGCCTAATAGCCCAGGGTGTCGCTGAGGGCCATTAATCCTGCTGGCCATTAATCCCGGGAAATGGCCAGGGTCATTACAGGCTATGTGGCTCTCAACGAGCAGTAATACCAAGAGGGGCCCTGGGCCACCCAGCCCCCGGGAATGCCCCTCTGCTGGGAGTCCTGTGAGCCTGCTCAGCAGGTGGGTGTCCTGTCTTTGCATGTGTGTGCGTGTGTCTGCATGTTGCATGATACCCACAACAAGGGGACCACAGTCCAAACGGTGAGATGGAAACCTGTGCCTCTGGATCCCCACACACTGCCCTGGGGCAGAGAGCAGCTGGGGAGGTGGGGCTGCTATGTTGAGAGGACTGGACAGAAAATTGATTAGAGAAGGGTTCTGGGCGGCCTTGGCTCTTTGGGAGTGGAACGTAGAGAGTGATCAGTTTCTTACCTTTAGTGAAAGACAAGAAACCCAGAAAAGGGGCCCTGCAGTTCCTGGGCCCATCATCCTGTTGTCCCCAAACATTTCCTGTCCATTCTCCTCTTGGCCTGTGGCCTCCGCTGTCCTTTGGCCCCTGTTGTTCTGGGACCTCTCTGCACTGGGTTTCATCTTAATAACAAGCTCTGGAGTCAGACCTCCTCGGTTCAAATCTTGGCTCTGCCATCGCCTAGCTGTGTGGCCTTGGGCAATCGACTTACCTCCTCTAAGCCTCAGTTATTTTTTCCATAAAATGAGGTAAACAGCAGAGTTGTTATGAGGCTTAAACATGATAACCAAGGAGAACATTTGGGACAGTGCCCGGAACCCAGTAAGAGCTCCACAGATGTCCCCCACCCCTCCTCTTCCTCCTCTATCACCGCTTCCTTATGCTCTCTGCAGGTCTCCCGGCCGCCGCGCCCTGACTGTGCCATGCTCGTCGGGCACCATGTCTCTCCCTCCACAGAGAGGCTGTGCCTGGCCGTTCTTCACTCTCCCAGAAGCGACCACACCGGGCAGTGCTTCCAGTCACCTCAAGTCCGATGCTGGCCTGGCCCATATTCAATCCCCACTCTACAGATGTGGCCCTGATGGCCAGGGCTGGGTTTCCTAGGCTGAGCCAGCACCCCTCCTGCCGTGCCACACTGTCTTTGTGCCGGTGACTCAGTGGAGGGCAGAACCTGCTGCCATCGTGAGGGTGGATGGCAATTGGAGACAAGGACACAGACACTGACAGAGCATTTGACCCCAGATGGAAGACACGTTTGGCTAGATTTTTCTCGAATCCCTCGATTGGTCTGGCTTGTCCTTATCTTTGATTTCTTAGACTCTGCTCAAGCCTGACCCCACCAGTTAGCTAGGTCCGCCGACCAAGGTGGCCCTCGGGTGCCTGAGGCTGCTCTCTCTGCCAGAACCCCACAGGGCTTACGCACAGGAGCAGCCGCATTTCCCTCTGGGCTCAGTGATGGGCTTTCGCCGCGGTACCCTGTGCGCTGAAGGATTTTCCTGAAGACCCAGAGAGCAGGGAACAGAATCCTCCACCCCAAGGGACCGACAGCAGGCGTCACATGCAGGCAAGGGAGGGAACGCTCTGGGAAATGAAGCCTGACCCCACCTACAAAGGACCGGTATGCAGTGAAATGTCACTGCTATTGCACAAAAGTGTGGAATTATCAGCCCCATGCAACGGGCAAGTGGATTAAAATGCCATTAACACAGCAAATTAAGCTTACAGTGAAGTAAACAGAAATTAAATCAATAACCAGCACAGGGGACAACGGCCTTTTCCCAAGTGGTCTCCCAGGGGTTGGGGCTGGTGGGTGCGTGTGGGTGGGAGTAGGGGGCTGGCTGGAGTGGGGAGGGGATGAGTGGCAAGTGGGGGATGCCAGTTGTCCAGGGGTTGATCGGTAGGCACTCGGCGGGCCCAGGCTGAGATCTGTGCCTCTGCTGGGAAGCAGCCTTCCTGTGTCCGTGCCGGTGGAGTCCCCATAACTGGCCAGCTCCTGGTGCTTGTGAAAGGGATCTGGATAGATTTGGTCTACCAGTGTCCATCCACTCTTCTTTTGGCCATGGCACCTGGATTTTTCTTCAGGACCTCCCACCCCAAACAAACAAGCCAACCCCAGTTCATTCAGCCCTGGTAGCTTGACCCATTCTTTGAGATAAGGCTGGCGCTTTGCCCAGGCTTATCTCAGAGAGAACCATGTCTCGACCACAGCATGTGACTGAGAGATGCTCAGCTGTCCCACGTCTGTGCCAAGAGGTAACCCAGTGACTTTGTCCAGAACTTTCTGAAATGCTATCCCATCCTGAAGGGTTGCTGGGCTGACAGGAGGAAGACCAAGCACTGCAGGGGAGAGCTTGGGCTGCGAGTGGAGTCACACAGAGGTAAGAAGCTTGTGGTGAGACTTGAGTGCCTGGATCCAGCTGTGCCTGAAGCTATACCAAGTCTACTTCAGCACTCTTTGGAACCTGAACCTTCCCACCTCCGTCCTTCTATTCACAGTTTAAATTGGGATTTAATCATCTGCAACCAAAAGAGACCAACTTGAGAAATAAGATTATCCTTTTTTAAACAGAAAATCCACTTGCCAAACACCTGTCAGGGACCATTTAGCATACCGTCAATGGTAAGACCAGCGACGATGCCCCTTGTCTCCGCTGCCTTCCGCCAGGTACCTCACTGCACTTACTTTGCCGACTCTGCCGTGCACAGAAGTATGTGTGGGAGTGTCTGTGTGCAGGGTTGTCTTGATGTGTGGAATGGGGAGGAGCAGCAAAGAAGGGGTGCAGAGAGTGTGAAGCTTTTCGAGGTCTTTTCTGGCTCCTGTCCCTGACACCCCTGGATGGAGGAAAGGAAGTACATGGGCTGGGAGTCTGGGGACCTGGGCCAATTCTCTGTGCATGTTTCCTGTGTCCATGGGCCAGTGTTCTTTCCTCTGCATACCATTCCCTCATCCCTCCCTTGGGATCATGTATTGTGTCCTGTGGCCTGGGCAGCTGTAGCCTCTGCAGGTCAGCCACCCATCCCTCTCTCTACCTGCTGGAGTCCTCCTCTGGGGCAGGCGGGCTCTGGGCTGGGCCTGGGGGCTAGAGCTCTCCTCTCAGCCCCTCTGTTTTGAGTTTCTGGTTTAAAATGTCTGGAACAGGAGAATAACGTTTGACTATTATTATCCTGGGTGATACAGGGACCCATTCTTATTCTTTTACCTCTCTTAGCCCCTTCTCCACCTGTCCTATCCTAGAGTTCCTGGATGAGAAGGGAGAAGATCCCAGGATGGAGAGTGGGGAGGCTTTTTCTGCTGGTAGCTCCTACTCTACTGACATGCCTCAGCTCCTTCTGGAAGCCTTCTGTGACTGCCCCCTGAGCTGGGTAGGTGCCTGCCTCCTCTGTGGCTCTGAGCCTTTCCTCATACTCCTCCACCTGTGACCCCAGGGATTTCCTCTGTCTAGCTGCCTTGTGTCTGGCAATTCCCTGCCTCTGCTTCACCTCTGGTCTGTGGGCTCCTTGGAGGACCAAAGCAGCTCCCAGCACCCTCCCCAGGATCTGACACAGAGCAGGCCTCAGCGTGTACCTGCTAAGTGAAAGAGTGAATGGGTGAGGCCCATGAAGAGATGCTTTCCCGTGGCCGTGGCCAGGGACTCTGACGGTCTCTGGGACACTTTTTAAAACAGTTCCACTGAGACGTGTCACTTGAGTGACTCCAGTGTGAGTCTCTTGGAGGTCATGGCCTCTCTGTGGGACCTCTGGCCCCATGCTCCCCATTCCCTCTCCCTACTTACCCCATTTCCTCTTTCCTAAAGGAGCCCTCCCAGCCCCCACAGTGAGGACACCGATGGCCAGGGGAACAGAGTGCAGCAGGTCCAGGCAGTGGAGGCGAGGGGGTGACTGCCTGGGTGGCGGGCAGGGGGTGTCTGCTCGGCCTGAGGTGGCACCATCAGGGAATGTTTTCACTTTGCTGACCATTGGTTCTGCAAAGGTGCTTCTATAAATGCCCCACACAGATGGAAAGAGGTGACCATGACGAGGAGGATTCTTCTTCCTGTTCCTTGTGGGGTGAAGCACCTCACTGCCCCCTACTCCGTGGGCAGGGGGCTCTCCTGCTACTAGACCCTCATGTCCTCCCAGCTTGGTGGCAGCCCTCTGGCCAGTGGTCCCCAGGGTCCCCAGCAGGCCTGACACCCTCAGAGTCGGGACACCTCTTGGTGGAGGGGAGGTGGGGGGGGGGTGGGCCCTTACCACAACTGCCCCACCCGCTCGATGCCTGGCTCGGCTGGAGAAGGAAGGAGGGGGCTGGGGCCAACTTTGAAGAGTTTTAAATTCCTCTGTTGATTTTTTCCCCTCTCCCTCCCTTAGGTTCCAAATCCAATTCTAGCTCCTGGCCAACTGTTAGAATTAAAGGATTAAGAGCTACCCAGGTCTTATCCCGATATGAAAAGATTTCACCGAGAGGCTCATAGTTCAGCATCCAAAGCCAGGGAAATCGCTCCCGCCTGCGTAGGGTATTGTTTTGAAAGCCTCCCTGGAACCACCTTTTGAGCTCCTGGCTGAGGCACCACTGTTTCACTTATCTCTTAAGACCTCGCTCATAATTGCTCAATGTCCGACAAGCGGAGAGGACTCCAGGCATTATCTGTTAAGGGCCCTCTAATCCAGTTCATAAGGACAGAGTGGTAATCAGGGCACCTCGGAATCCTTCTAAAGTCAACGCAGATTTTCTCGTGAGCCCCAAGCCACTTTCTGGAGAGCCCCAGGGACAAACACAGGGGCCAGTTTCCCCCAAGAACAAAGGACTTGAGGGAGTGTGGGGGGGGGGTGGCAGAGTGTGGGGGCTGGTCAGAGAGATCAACCCATGAAGGAGAAAGACTTTATTTGGAAAAGCAGGGAGATATTTTTAGTGAGCTGGACGGGTGTGTAACTGCGGCGTGTATGTGTGTGCATGTGTGTATACAGTATCCGTGTGGACTTTCTGCACAAAGGTTAGAAGAGTGGGCCGGGGCCAGGCCCCGCACAGCTCAGTTGGTCAGCTCAGACATGAAGGGCTCTGGCAGCCAGTGGCACAGGGCTGGGCAGCTGGTGGCCTTTGAAAAACAGTAGAGTGGCAGAGGTGTCAATGAATCAGAGACTGTATTTTTGTAGGCCCACGGGAAGCCTCCTGACAAATGCTGTTAATCTTCAGGGTGGGGGAACAGCCACTGTGCCACTGTGCCACTCCATATGGGCATGCCTCGATCTCTGAGGGGACTGTTGCCCTTCATGGGACACAGACACATTCACATTGCTCTGACTGATGGAGCCTTAGTGGTGACATCACGGAGACTCTGCATGTGCAAGCTCGGATGCCAGAACCCCTTGGCACCTCTCATCGCTTCATCTTCTACACTGACAAATGGAGTTCCCACCCTCTCCCACAGTGGGGAAGGAAGGCTTTAGATGGTTCTCAGAGCTAAGCGTGGTTTCACCTTCTTCTTTTTGAGGGCCTCTGCTAGCTAGGCCTCTTAGCTCCTCTCCCACATGAGCAAGCAGGAGTGTGAATAGCTTAAACCCTCCCGTCACCTCCAGACATGCACCTCCACCCTCTGCCCCTCTGGGCCCACTTAGAAGCTTGAGAGCAGAACCTCTGCCCTGACAGCCGCTCCACCAGCCGGTGGTGAAGAAAGCCATCAGCCACCCTGTGCTGGCCCCTGTTCAGCTTGGCCTGAAGCAGCTTGAGATCCCCAGAGCGCAAGTAAGAAACAGCTGGTTTGTCTGTTGGGGTCCTGGTGTGGGCCCTCTGCGGCATGCCCTGAGATAAGGGTGTGGTGGTGCCATTTGTTCAGGAGGCAATCCCAGGGAGCCCTGGTGGGAAGGAGCGGAGAAGGCAGAGAATGCAGGCAAACACGGTAGATGTGGCAGACTCCTACAGGGTTCAGGAGGTGCTATAGCACAGCCATAGAGGAGGGCCGCTGCAGCGGGCCATGTACCTGGCCCTCTGGCTTGGGTTTGAGACACTGTCGGGGCAGAGATGTAGACACTCAGTCTGGCCGCTGGAAACAGCAAGTATGCACTAGCTTGTGAAGGCCTGAGAAGTGTGGGCAGGGAGCAGCCAGCCCTGGCCGCACTGGGCTTGCCTAGGTCTCATGGCCCGGCTGGCCAAGGCGATGGGACAATGGAAATGTGGGTTGGTCCCAAGGCTGTGATTCTTTGCTGACCAGCTTTCAGTTACCCCTGTGGGAGTTCCTGACCTGTTAGCCTCCTGGGGTCCTGGCCCTCAGGACAAGTACCCTCACCCCCAAGACAACATGGTCCCTTGCTTCCAACCACTCGCCAAGGGCAGGTGCATTTTTGTTGTGGGCCAGAACAGGTATAGGGTTTGGGATCTAATGTCTACTCCTGAGCTGGGTTGTGATACTGAGCCAGTGACATCCATTTCAGAACCTTACTCTCTGGACCTGAAAAGTGGGCACCTTGCAGACAAGCAAGTGGAGAAAGTTAGACAGCATACTGGAGTAGAGTTGGGAATATCAGTGAGAGCTCCTGTTTAGTTTAATATAGATACAGATGGATGCTATGGAAATATTTATAGATCTCTGTATATGCGGGATTTAGTAAACACACATGCTTTTCCTTACTCTGTCAGCTGAGAGGGCTGAGAAGCAATGGTACCCTAGTAATATCTAGCACACCTAGCACCCAGAACTGGATTTCTATTATCATTCTCAAAAATAGGAACCAGGGATTCTTGAAGAAATGGCTGGTTCTAGGACAAGGAAATACACAAGATAAGCCTGGACTCTTAGAGTATCAGAAAATAAGAATGTCCTCAAAACACATACACACTCCCACATACAGTGATGGGAGCATGTCAAAGGGACACAGAAGCCAATCTGAAAGGCCTCCCAATGGCCAAAGCTGGAACAATTTGAGCCACAAAATAATTGATGTAGTGTTGGATTGTAACCCAAAGTATAAAATACATATCCATGAGTCCTTACTGAGATAGTCAAATGATTGAATAAATGAATAAATAGGGGAGAATAGATAAATCTCCTATACAGATGAATCTGCAAATAATTTAAGTAGATTATTCCCTCTCTTTAAGTGTGGGCTGCACTTAGGGACTTGCTGCCAGTGTGTACAGTACGGAAAGCAGGGATAGGAAAGGCAACTTTACTGTGGAGAAGCGTACGGTCAGCCAGGTGACCAAGGTCAGCATCAGCAGCGTGAGTCAGGTCGACAGCGTGCACCCCGGGTATCGTGTGAGGAGAAAGGCCCTGTACCTCTGTGGTCCTCCTCCCAGGAGCCCAGGAGCCCAGTCTCACATGAGAGAAGCCTCAGACACACCTAAACTGAGGGACATTCTGCAAAATACCTGGCCAATATTCCTCAAATATGCCAGGGTCATTAAAAACAAGGAAAGTCAGAGAAACTGTACGGTCTAGACGATCCCAAGGAGACATGATGACTAAACGTACTGTAGGGTCCGGGATGGGATCCTGGAATAGGAACAGGACATTAGGTACAAAAAAACCCAGAACATAGGAATAAGGTGTGGACTTCAGTTCATAATAATGTATCAGCCTCGACTCCTTATTTATGACAGACATACCAAGGTAATACAAGATGTTAAAAATATAGGAACTATATACCGTCTCACAACTTTTCTGTAAATCTAAAACTATTCCAAAATAAAGTTCTTTTTAAAAACGGGGCACTTCTCCTCAAAGGCAGCTCGGCCATTGAGGTAAGGGCCCTGCTTGGGACTAGGGAACTTGGTTTCTTGTCACCGGGCAAGTTGCACTTCTTCTAGGCCTCAGTTTCCCCATCTGTCAAATGGCAGGGTTGACCCCTAAGTCAAACCTTGGCAGTTTATGATTTCTTTCACACACCACTTGAGTGGATGGAAAAGGCTTTTTAACTAGAGGCATCCAGCTGATGGCAGCTTTTACTGGGTGGGTGGATTGGGCGGAGAGGACTGTGGCGTGGCTAGGGGCCAAGTTCCATCTACGTGGACACCTTCCTTGCCGGGCCTTCCTCTTCAGACCGTGCCCCAGGCCTCCCTCATTCTCATTTCTCAACCAGTCCTTGGGAGCCCTGGGCAATGGGGGAGTTTTGTGGATGTAAGGGTACAGCGCTGTGTTTTAATGCACTGTTTCCTGGGGCCCCAGAATGAAAATTTTAACGGCTCAGAAGCTGTACACTTAAGGTGCCTCTATGTGGTTTCTCAGAAGGGTATTCCAACTAAATGCAGAGATAAATATGCATCGTCCTCGTTTCTGATTAGCAATCACCGCCCAAATCGCGCGTCCTTGGGTGGCGGCGTAGTCCTCAGTGGGAGAAACGGCAGCGTCCCGAGAGACGGCTGTGGTGCTCTGCGGCTTTTGGTGCTTTGTGCCTGTGGGCCACATGCTTCACAGGACCCACCCAGAGCTAGACCTGCTGCACCAAGCTGGGAAACAACCCAGAAATGGAAAGGAAAAGAGAACTGTAAAAACAAATGCAGAGTTGTCCCATAAAAAAATAGGGTTTATAGTTAAGGTCATCAGAGTGTATCAGTCTGCCAAGGGTCCATGCACAAGCTGACTCTTGTTGGCAGGGCCAAAGCTCTATGGGGTGTGCCACTGCCTCCCTACCACTCCCTCCCTGACACACCTGGGAGCCAGGCAACCCCTCAGACTCCTTTCTCACCTAAGTGGCTCAGGCCCAGGACCTCCGGCATCTGTGACATTTATTCCACCGTCCTCCTCATGCTGTTGTAACTGCCTGTCCCTGGGCATGAGCTTGGTCTCAGTGCTTCTTCTGATACCAGCAGGACAGTAGCTGAAACATCTCCACAATGGTGCCATGGTGTAGTTTAATGAGTGGCAAATACACTTACACATACAGAAAGAAAAAAAAAACCTACACAAATCCCCAAACCTGTTAGCTGGAAAATATTCCAAAATCAACACATTTTAATTCACTAATTAATACAGCTAAAAGGCATTTTTCATATTAGACTTATTAAAATCACTTGTATTTAAGTGTTTTTGAACTCATATTTTCCAATGCTGTGCGTTTTTCTAAAGTGTTCTAGTCATGTTATGCAAATGCCTATTTAAATTACCAGGGGTATTTGTTTTCTATTTCTACTCTGTAAAACATAATTTTAATACAAGTTATTTGTGAAATGCACATTGGAAAAAAGAAAATAAGATTTGAGATGGCATTTCTATGATAATTTTATTGCAAATGTTGACCATGTTTTTGTACTTGTCTGTAAAAGGTAATGCAAAATATACATAAGACATATTTCTGGGATTTATTGTTGTATGTGACTAAATTAGTAAAGGGAAATTTGCTTCATTTTTTGAACCTGCAGCAGGGCAGTCCATCACCCCGTAAGGCATGTTTCAGAAGGAACAGTCACGGCCACTCAGCAAGCCTAACCCCGTGCCATCACAGAGAGGAAATTTACTCTTGCTCTGCACTTAAACAAGATTTTCTGACACCTGTGTGCTGCCAGACATGACATTTGAGGCAGAAACACAGACCTTTGCAGAGGAGAGGGAGGCTTGGCTTGAGACAGGGCAGGAATGCTGAGTGGAGGACATGACCAGGGTTCTCATGGTAGCAAGGTGGCAAAAGGGGTGGCCAGACTCCAGGGCAGGGGAGAGCCCTGGGAGATGGCCCCAGGGAAGGTTTGCCTTTGTGGATTTATCTAAAATGCATAATCTTTCTACTGCCATCACCTTTATGATACATGTGATACAGGCATAATAAGATGAGTAGAAGTAAAAGGTGAAGTTGGGCAAGGAATCCTAGAGAAGGGATGAAGTATTAATACTGTTTCTGAGCTTCCTCGGAGCCATGGCAAAAGGAGAAACAATTCACTCACTGCCCCTCACTGTCCAATGAATATCTGCCTCTTAGGAGGAAGTGTGGTTTACCCTGGTCTCCCAGTGGTGGTGGAATCCACAGCGGCCTCTTATCAAGTAAGGCAGGGACACCGCGAGCTCTGTGCCCAGTGGTGTTTACAGAGGGGGCAGAAATGCCCTTACAAAAGGTAACTGGATTCTTACTAATGGGGATGGTAGTCAGTCATAGTTTTTAAAGATGTTTCTGTACTGGCGTGGGGGGCGCCTGGGACCAAACGTGACTCCGTCTCCAGCAACCCTACGCGGCAGTTGCGGCTCACTCGTCCGTGTGCTCGCTAGGACCCATCCAGGGATTTTTCTCAGGCTCTCCTGAGCCCAGGGAAGGGAGGCTGCCCACCCCAAGTGCTGAGTGGGGTGTCTCGGGGGAAGCCCCCCACCCCATACTGGGGGGATGCATTTTCATAAGTGTTTGTGCCTCCTACTGCCAGTGACTTGGGTTATAAAAACCAGGTGGGGAAGCAAAAACTCTTATCTGGGGTAGCCCACCTGGGGCAACCCCTCCACTGATGGCTGTGGAGAGATACAGACAAACCCTGGTTTGCCCTGGATGAAAGGGTCTTCTGGTGTCTTCCAAGCACACACAGCAGGTTCTTGTTCACAACAGACTCAGTGAGTTTTCTCAGCTAACTTGGATTCAAATCGAAGTGGTGTGACTTTGGTCTCCACCTTCACTGCCCCAAGTCTGTCTCCTCATCCAAAACCATGGAGAGGACAAAACCGGCCAGGCAGAGACAGTGGGGAGATGACAAAGAATGTGTGCAAAGGACCTGCCCCTGGTGGCGTGGAGGGCTCCATGAAGACTGTAACGCCCAGTGGCAATGAGAGTGGACCCTGGAGTGGGGTGGCACTTAGCTGATAAAGTGCTCTGTGTCCCTGATCTCTTAAATCTGTGCAGAACTCCTGTGAGGTCAAGTATAACTGTGATCACCCCATTTCAGGGAGGAGGAATTGGCTCAGAGAGGTTCGATGGCTTGTCCAGTGATGCACAGCATGTCGAAGACAGGGCTAGGACGAGTCCCAGGTCTCCAGAGCCTCATCTGATGTTCCCTTTACCTTATCTCTTTCCCCAGGATCTGGGTGGCACGTTCTGGCCAGGCCCACCATCTTTACTTGGACAGGACTGGGCCTCCAAGGGTCAAAGCATGCTCAGCCAGGCACCGGGAGCACCGTCTGGAAGCTCGCCTGCCACCCTCCCTGGTTCTTCTCTTCCCCTTGCACCAGCTGGGGCTGGGTCAATTAGTAAGGCCGGTGGCTCCATAGCTAAAAGGGAAGCAAGGGGACCCTGGCTGTGTCCCCTTCCTTTGCATGCTCCATGACGCTCAAAGCTGGGAAATAAAATAATCGATGCCCACACTAGATTGGGGAGCCAGGGGTTTCCTTTCCCAGAGCCTGGCCTGAGTGCTTGCTGGCTTCTGCCACTCAAAGGACATGCCGAGCCTCCTTTGGACAGCCTATTCAGAGAACTATTGTTGGGGAGTACTGTTGGGCATGTGGCAGGAGAGCTAGCCATCCTGGTGGAATGTAGGGAGACAAAAGGCCAGACAGGAAAGTGTAGGAGCTCTGACAGTAGGTTTAATTTTTTCAAGCCTTTAGAGACACTGATAAGCCCAGAGCTTTGCCCCACATGGTTCCCAAGTTGGTCAACAGATGTTTAAAACATCTGAGGGGTGTGGAGCCCCTAGAGCTGGCTTTGCTGACACACTCAGGTGGGCATTTGCTGACCATCACTGGTGCACAAGACACACCCTTCCTGGCCTGCAGGAGAAGGGGCTTCCTCCTGGGAATCAGTCACGGTCTCTGCTCCCACCCTCCCCTTCTGGGCTGCTGTGTTAGCCTCTGTCTGAGAGGACGTCCTGGCAGAAGGTGGAGCGCTTGGTAGCAAAGGCTTCCCTCCAGTGCTGGGCACCTCTGAAACCCACCCAGTTCTAGGGGCTGGGTCTGCAGACACCACAAAGGGAGTCAGCAAAGGTGACTCAGGTTCATTCAGTAAAAAATGTCTGCCTTCCACAGGATGTCTTGGATGCAAGTCTCCAAGTGGTCACTGAGCATGGGATCTGGGTCTGGGTCTGAACTGGGCTTGAGGTCCTGATGGGGATGGAGGCAGACTCAGGTCTGGTCTCAGTAGCTCACAGTGAGGGGCAGGGGGCAAAAGTAGGCATCAAATAAATGGTCACAAATGCCAAATTAATGATCATGGATTGCAAAGTGCTTCAAGGGACAGCATTCAGTGGGCTGCTCTCCTTGCTGGGACCCAGAAGCCTCCCTGGGGAAATCAAGCCTGAAAGAAGGCTGCAGGGCCCTCAGTCATCCATGTGCTCCACAGCTGATTACTAAGCTCCTACTGTGTGCCAGGAGCTGGCTGAGGGGCTGGGCTTACATGGCTAGCCATGCCTAAGAGAACACTGTTCTCCTGAGCACAAAGCTGGGGCCAGGGCTGGGGAGACAGGCTATGAACAAGCAAAAAAATCCATAATTTGAGGGTGGGTGATTAGTGCAATGGAGGAAATAGTGCAGGTGACAAGACAGGGGGCTGAGGGGTGGGGAGGCCTCCTGTGGCCCAGGCGGTCAGGAGGACCCCTCAGAGGAGCAGCAACCTGAATGAGATGAGGTGGGAGAGTACCCCTGGCAGAAAGAACGGCAAGTGCAAAGGCCCTGTGGCAGGGAGGAACCAGGAGCATTGAAGGAAACAAGGAGCTATGCGCCTGGAGTATAATGAGGAGAGGGACCCGAGAGGAGGCTGCGCTGTAACTGTTTGTAGTGACTGGTCAAGGTGGACAGAGAAAAATCTGAACCAAGGCTTCCTGGTGGTGTGGCTTTGAGGGGCCCTGAGGGGCTGAAGTGTGGGAGCCAATTGGAGGCCGTTTGCTTGTGGCAGAGCCAGAGAGACCTTCGTGGAGGGAGTGGAGTCTGAGCTGGTTTTCGAGGAGTGAGAGATGGACTGTGGAGGCAGATGAAGGAAGGTGTGGGTGGGAAAGGACTGGGGACAGGGACGTGGTCTGCCTGGCATGGAGTTCAGGGAGCCACAGCCTGCCAGTGGGGATGACCCAGGCTTTCTGCCAAGATCTCAAACACCCAGCTGAGGAGTGTCCACATTATTTGACAGGCCCAGGTTTGGCTGGTTCCTGCAGATCAGGGAGGCCTTGGTGCAGCCTGCATGCCCAGAGACGGTGGGCTCCAGATCAGAGAGAGGCCTGGGTAGCCAACCACCCGCTACTTACCATAGCCTGGGTGTGCCCGCACGCTCTCGCCTCCCGTCTCCCCCTGCTGCTCACTGAGCTCCAGGCACACAGGCCTTTTTGCTGTTGTGCAGACTCACATGCACATTCACACCCCAGGGCCTCTGTACTTAGTATTTCCTCTGCCAGGAAGGCTCTTCCCCGGCCCTCCACATGGCCGGCTTCTCTGCTTCATTCAGACCTCTGCTCAAATGTCCCTGACATGACACTCCAAGCCCTCTGCCGTCCCATCCCTGTTCTTACCGCTGACAGAGATGCCGTACATCTCTCACCTCTCTCCCAACCAGAAAGGAAGCCTCAGAAACTTTGGACATTGTCCATCTTGGTCGCTGTTTTGTCCCCAGGACTAGAACGATGTCCTGCATGGAGTGAGTACCCATCATGAATGAATATTTTAGGGGCCCCATGCATAACTGGGGTAGCAGACTGAGCCCCTGTCCTCCCACTAGAGGGCACCCCAGGCCTCCAGGGTCCAGCTGCACTCCACCCGCTGACCGGGGGTGGGGGGGGGGAGGGGGATCTCGGCTCTGTTCTCCCTCGGGGTTTCAGCAGCAGGAAGACCAAGGGTGTTCTGGGGTTGGTTTTTGTAATTGGTTTGATATGATCATGAAAAGTATCTAAAAATTGGACAGCTGGAAATGTTTTCCTCCCATTTATTACTTAAAACAGCCTTAGAGTTTTGGGTTGTTTTTAAAATCAGATTCTCCTCACTAAAAAGAAAAAAAGAAAGAAGGAAAATTACCATGAGCCCACTCTCATACTTTTGGAGAGACCCTGCAGGTCATGCCGAGGCCGCTGTGTGGGGGGTGCAGGGCCCCTCAGGGCTCCACGCAAGGACTGCGGAGTGTCCAGAGCTGGGTCCCAGCCAGCCTGCAGTCTTTGGATCAGGAGGGGAAGATAAATTAAGACGAGTGTGTTGCACAGTTAGACATTAACCACGACAGTGAAAAAGTATTGTGAATGTTAAAATGGCCCAGACTAAAATATACTGAGGTTAAAATACAGGGTAACTTTACAAATCACTAATAATTTCTTTGGCTTTCACTGCAATAACATTGATTTAATTCATTAGATTCCTTTCTAAATCTATATTTCAGTTTTAGAGTTGTCAGTTTCTGTTAATGACAATTTTGCCCCATCTGTTCCAACATGAAAATGAGGCTCCTTACCATAGACAAGATAGATCTCTAAGAGTTTAAGAAGGAGAAGTCTTAAAGGTATTTCACTTGCATTAGGCCCCATTCGATGATTCACACTAAACATGAAACCACCCACCGAAAAACTTTGCGTTGATGTCCGCGGAAAGATGACCTCCCACCCCAAAACCATCTGCCTGCTTGCCTGCCCCGGGGCTACCCTCGTGTCAGATGGGCCCCCTGTGTTAGCATGGTTTCATATTTGGGAGGGGAATATTCAAAACATTCCTATGCATTATTTTTTTTTCCTTTTTAATGACAGAGCAATAATTCTGGGTGTCAGCATATCAGAAATTCCAGCAGCTGTGATTAGAATGAAAATGAGTTGCTGTAATTTGGCCATTCCAGTCGTCATATTACAGTAAGTCATTTTCCTAAGCCCGGTGAGCTGCTGTCTGCCAAAGGGGGCAGTGTCTGGGTTTCTAGCTCGGTAAGAAACATCTCTGGTGATTCCCTCCAGCCCACCAGCCCACACATCTGTCAGTCTTCTGCAGGAGACAGGTTTGAAAGCATGGGTGAGGAGTGTGTGCCCAAATCTGGAACCAGATGATGACACTTTGGGGGGGCCCGTATGGGCTGGGTGCAGGCTTTGGGAAGACATGAACCAGAATGTATGAGCATTCCGATTTACTGGAGAGGGGACCCTGCCTGGCCCCAAGTGGGGGAGGTATCCCTGAGCCTGCAGCAGTGGTCTTGTGTTTTGGGGGATAGACATTCCACTAATTATCAATCACGGAAAAAAAACCTGCCCATTAATGAGGACACAATGTGTGATACATGATCCAAGGAACTGTTTTTTTTTTTTTTTATTTGAAAACCTTCTAGAAAACTAGCAGGCATTAGAACATCTATAGAATTAGGCCGGATCCTCAAAGTTAATATTCACCATATGTATTTACATTCAACTCAACTCCAACAAATTGAGTACTGCATTACAGCATGGAGAGAGCGGAGATTGCCTCTCGCGCAGGCTGACATTAAGTTGAGTTACTGTTTTGCTGTAAACTTCTCTGGAAAGTCTAAAGACACTTGAGAAAATCAGACTGAAAATCCTCCTTGTAGATCTGCCTCCTAATTTCAAATACAAATTAGTGAAATTTTAACATTTCAGGTTTCACACCTTCAGCAAATTAAAAATCAACAAAAATATTAAGGTTCTATGGTACCTGCTGATGTGTACAGAATATATAAAAACTTTAAACACTTGGATTTGCTCAGTTTTAAATTGTGTTAGTTTAATAGTTTCTTTTCTGCTGTTTATATTAATGACACATTCCCATCTAAATATATTGCCATGCTGAAAAGCCATCACAACATTTCTAAGGTTGAATGAAGGCAGTTGCATTCATGGTTTTTTAATAAAAAGATCTCTTTCTATTAAGTACCCCCCAATTTTTTTTTTCTCCAAGGACTGAGGCTCTCCACAATGTTTCAGAGGCTGTGGAGCCATACAAAGGCCCAGGGGCAACACCTCCTTTCGTGTGCAAATGCCTGCTTTCTAGCCATGGACCGCTGAGCAGTCGCCATTTCCTCACATACCCTAGCCGAGGATGAGGCCCTGGGGGGGAGGGGAGAGAGAAACACAAACAGCTTTTTCTAAGCATCACCTGAAGGTCTCGCCACTTGGTTTGTTCTTCTCAGCAAACAGGTAGCATATGCTCCTGACTCAGTCGGTGAGGGCCCTGTCTTGCCTAGGTGTGTCTGGGAGGGTGTGCAAAGGAGCATAATGCAGGGTGAGTGTAGGAGCAGGAAAACCTTTGAGATACAGGCTTGGGATTTCAGACCCCTTCACTACCTTGATCATTGAAAACATCTCCAAAGGGCTTCCACACCCACCTGCTTAAATTTTTGTGCTGTCTTTCTGATCTGGAGCTTGTCTGGGACCCTGAGATGAAGAGTAACATATCCTGCTGTGCTGTGCTCCGGGAAGGCTTCACATGGGTCTCTAGTTTTGACAAAACTGAAGTTAAACTGTCTAATTTTATACAATTAGTCAATTGTTAGGGTGCAGAGCAAGGGAAGGAGGATGAGGCCCAGGTTATTCAAGGATTATTTGAAGATAAATTCCCCAGGAGCCAGAAGACTTTGAACTTGACTGCTCTGGGCTTGGGGCAGAGGACGTCAGCTGTCGGGCCTGGCGCCTCACCTGTAGGAAGCTGAAGTGTGAAAGATGGCATCTAAGGAGTTTTCTAGTTCCAGGACTGTCTCTTATGGAAAATAGCCAGATTTCTAAATTCAAGTGAGTTCAATTAAATCATAAGTGGCCCATAACTGTAACACAATCAAGTGTATTATTATCCCTATGTTTACAGTTACTATGTAACGTGAGGCATTGGGAGTTAGTCATTTACAAGATCGGGTCAAAATAAAGACTTCACCTGTCTATTTTTAAATGTATGGACTTATATTTAAATATTCCAAACATGCACATCAAAATAAATAATGTAAATAAACACATCTGTGCACACCACCCCATGTTACCAAATCTTAGCAGAACGTCCATGCTGCTCCAGACTGTTTTCAGGAGCTGAGACATTCCTGCAGCTGTGTGACCTGAGTTCCCTGCAGCTTGGGACGGACATCACAACCAGAGGAGCTATCTACAATAGGGGCTGCGCTTGGCAGGACCATCTTGAACTTCTTTCTTCTTCATCCTGAGAAGGGAAAGAAGGATCATTCAAACACAAGGACACACGTTTGACCCGAAGGCCCAGGAAGAATTGCTCAGTGCAACGTGCACACAATTGGAAGGCGAGAGAAATGAGATGATTAAAGTTAAAAATGAATATGTGTGACCTAGGAAACTAGACTTATGAAATAATTAGGCCATGAAACTCAGGACGAGGGCATGTCAGTCAGGTGTCTGTTGACCAAGAGACACATTCCCCCCTTCCTACGCCGTTTCCGAATGGTTGCAAAGGACCTTAGTTTTCTTGTGCAGATGGTTTTAGAAACAATTCATTTCTGACCACGCAGGACAGCAGATTCAAGATGTGCCTTTCTAAGCCAGTTGTGTTGAAACCACGGACTCTGGTAATCAACTAGAAATATTCCTGGATATGGAATCTTTACCTGTTTAAGAAAATTATGTATTTCAAGCAAATTAATTCTGTCTGAATCAGGTACAGCACATAATCAGCTATGTCATGCAAATAGTTATCTTTGTGGTTGAAATCGATAACTTATTTTCTTCCGTAATAAAGAGAAAAGGGGAATAAGTTATTATTAATGATGTACAAGATAAAATATTTTCTTGCAAGCTGTGGGTATCATTTCATTATGAAGGCTTTCCTCATGACAATTTCTGGGACCCTGTTGAAAGGACATTCCTTAGGCCACAGATCATTGGGACGGTCACCTGGGGGGCCGAGCCTGGGGCTACTTCTCTTGGGAAGCCCGTGTGGCGAGGCTGCATGCCTGGTAGTCTCTGCCAGCAAGCCGGCCCAGCCTGGGCTCTTCCCTCAGGCTGCAGTTCGGAGGAAAACCTTATTTATAAAGCTTGCTTGACCACAGTCAGTCAGTATCAGCTCCAGTTATAGATGAGTTAATGACACTATCGATTATGCCATAACCCATGTTAACACCAAGTGCGTTGCCTCTCAGCCATAGGGCCATGTTTATGAGCTATTTCTGCCCTCCTGATCGTGGCCGAGTCCTACAGGAAAATCACTCTTCATACTCTATTCTGATCAAAACGAATGAAACTCTTGTGGCCACCTGCGGAGCATAATGCAGAAGCAGTGATTGGGTGACGCTCATTCCACCTAGGGGCCTGTGTTGGCTGTGTCTCAGGCGGGCAGCAGCTCCTTTACTTTCTCCGTCAAACAGGGGCCCCATGTTCAGGGGAGCCATGGATGGAATATTCTGCCAGGTTGCACGGACTGGGGACTTCTCCTGGTCTGGTCACATCCCAGATGATATTGACTGAATCTTTTAGGGGGTGTTTTCCCAGGGTCTGAGCTCATCCACGCTGGGTGGGTTTTCAACCCCAAGTCCTCAGTCAGAGTGACTTAAGTGTGGAAATCAGCCAGAGTATCCGTGGGGCTACGGCATGGTTATCTTTGGCTTCCTGCCATTTCATTTACGAGGTACTTGTATTTGACAAACGGATCTCATTTATGCACAGATATCAGGCTTCTTCCTGCCTGATTACCAGGCACGAGGCCCGCCCTGACCTTGGCCCCACGCCGGTTACCTCAGTGGAGGGACCATTGCTTTCCTGGCTTCTGTGAAGGCCCACTGCAAATATGAGCCTGTCCCCATTCTTCTGGCAGAAGGAGTGTGAAGCCAGGATCTGTTTGAGTCTTTGTAGCACAATGTGTATGCCCAGGAGAAACATTCCCGCCCCCAAAGCATGTGGCGTTTCCGGGGATAGACTTGGGCTTTCAGGGCACCCAAGAAACAGTGGGCCAGTGGCTCAGGCCCACCCTTCTGCTGCTGTGAGGGTGGGGGCTGCAGGGCAGGTGCAGGGTCCAGCTCCGGTGGCGGGGGGCGGGCAACCTCCAGGGGGAGGGGCATGGCTGACAAGCCCAAGGGTTTTCACAAAGCACTGAACTCCCAAGTCTTTCTTCTGCCTTCCCTGTCTTGGCCCCAGACCCACCTCCCTTCTTCCTCCTGGGAAGCAGGTGGGGTCTCCATTGGCCTGCGGGTGGGATAACAGGCAGAGATGCCTCGTTAACCACCCTTCCTCCATCCAGGTCTGTTTATGGATTCCTCTGATGGAGTCTGCCAGGCGGCTTGAACCGGTTGTGGACAGCTGGGCCGCTTGGCATTTTATGGCGGGTGGCGGCTTCCCAAGGCTGTAACTGCATGTGCCTGTGGGTGCCGGGGGATGCACCTCCCTCGGTTAGCCTTCTGAGGGGTGCCCTCCCGAGGGGTGTGGTCAGGGCCGGGCACTGCAAGCTGCTCTGCTGCCCTGGCTCATGAGAGCAAGGGCAGAGGGCTGGGCAAAGCAGTCCCGGGCTGGACAGCTGGCAAAGGCTCCATCCAGAGAGGACCCCCTCCTCCGCCCCATCCCCGACTGATGCTTTCACAACGATGAGGCCTCCTGGGGAGGCACCTTATTGCTCTTCATAGAAACAATCTCCACCGAAAGAAATTGTTTTTGTGTTGATGGGAAAGAAAAGGAAGAAGCTATTTTAAAGTGTTTTCCCTACTTGGAGGAGTTGGCAGGTTGCAGGTGGCTCCCTCAAGACCCATGCCCCGAGAGGTACCAGACCCTACGTGGGTGGGCCGCTCTGCCGGGTGAGCAGCCCACCCAGGGCACACTCTTGGGTTTAAGTCCCAGCGCCATTGCTTACTAACTCTATCATTCCTGTACCACAATGTCCTAATCTGAAAAATGAGGTGATAATGCTTCCTTATGGGGTGGGGGCTGTGGGGATTGAATGAAGTACTGTGTGTTCAGTGCCTCTTCTGGAATACAGCAGGTGCCCGGCAGTGGCTGATAGTAGGAATGGGGCATGGGCGAGGGCTGGCAGCTGGCTGTCTACAGGCTTTCCTGTGGACCAGACCCAGCTGCCCTTGCCTTTCCCCAGCCCCACCTGTGCATATTAATGGTTCCCATGTAAGTCCTGAGTCCCTTAGTCCCAAAGCTCTGACCAGCCTCATCACCCGCCTAACAGGTCACCTCCACTTGGCTCTGAGGCGGAAGGGGCTCACCTTCGCCCTTCACCAGGCTCTGACCCCACCTTCAGCTGGCCCCGTGTGGGGCTCACTGGACCCCTGTCACCCCCAGGGCAGCACAGAGCCTACTTCCAGGGACGCTTCATGAACACTGGACCCACATGCACCAGTGCATCCTAATGGGGGACCCTGCAGTACATTTAGTGTTTACAGAGCATCTGGGAGATAACAACTTTTATGGGAGGGATTTTAATTAGTGTTGTGGCTAAACGCAGTGGAGTTAATGTAGGTGGAATCGGCTGGTGTGCTGACTTCCACAGAGGCTTCTGGCGGAGAGAGGTGGCCGATTTATCACCTGATCCCTGGTTTTAAAGGGGGTGGGGGTAGTGCTGAGAACCACGAGAACAAAGCAGTCGATGCCACCACCGTGCTGTTCAAGGCGGGGCTGGGCTGGAGTGACCTGGGTGGTCACACAGGCTCCATGTTTAAAAGGGTCCCCCATTCAGTTTGATACTCTCTTGCATTGTCTTGAAATTCTTAATAATTTAATGATCAGTAAGCTGAAAGTAGAGAGTGTCGGTAGAATGTGCATGTATCAAGAAGTAAAATAAAACCAGCTGAGTAAGTTTTGTGCGGCTTTCCCTTTCTTCTGAATGAAATACAGATGGACGTGTGAGCGAGGAAACACAGATTGTGTCACTTTGGTGATTCTGCATGTGAGTTAAAAGCTCTTATACTTGTATATAAAATTGGCATGGCACAATAGAAAGATGAATAGTAAAATCCATGCTAATAATTTAAAGTTTTAATTTTTCTTTAGTCAGAAGGACATTACATAGCAATTTAAAAACACCACGGTGAGTCTAGAGAAAGAAAGCAGAGGAAAGGAAATTGCTTTGTATAGTAACTTCACCAGTGTTTTCTCCCTGCTCTTTGAGCCAGGAGCTCTGCATTTTCCTTCCTCATGGGGTTTTGCGTGCTCTGTAGTTGTCCTCGCGTGCAGGACCCCAATGGGCTTTGGCTCAGGAGGTCAGGAACGTGTGGGTCTTTTGCAAAGCCACGTGAGATAAGGGCGGTAGCAGAACGAAGATAAAAGTAGAACTAACTTGCCTCTAGTAGTGGTTACCAGGAGCCAGGTGAGGTCCTAAACCATGGACATGGATTATGCATTTAACCTACAAACCCACAGGTAGGTGCCTTTGTTATGCCCATTTTACAGTTAAAGACATTCAAGGCCAGAGAGGTCGAGTAGCACAGAGCAGCATTCAGGGCCCAGCTAGGGTCCAGGGCCACATTCCTCCATCTCCTTGCTCCCCTGCTGCCCCCATTTTGCCCATTTAACGGGCGGAAGGGCCTGAAGCTCAGAAGAGCAGGCTGAAGTCACAGTGAGAGAGGACAGTGGCAGGCCTGGGACTCAGTCTCAAACCCCATGCCTCCCAGACTTCTGCTCCTTCCTGTGAGCCACGTGGCCTCATCCAGGCTGGAAACGTTTCCCTCTTTCCTCTGAAAAGGCATGTCATCATCTGTCATCAAGGGCTCCAGCTCTTATATTAATAACCCAATGGGCAACTTTGTCTGTTCCAGATTCCTTTTTGAACGATGACTTGGGACCTCAAAATAGCTGTGTCTGCCCTCTCACTGGTGCCTTCACGCATGCACACAGACCCCCCCCCCCCAACACACTGTACAAGGACACCGGCGCTGAGGTGCATGCACACATGTGGGCACAGTGCTCAAATACACAGCAAACACACACCCCCAGACATACTACTCAGAAGCACGGACACACATGAGCGGACCTACCTGCAGACCCGTGCACACCGATGTTCACACACACACAACAAAGGGTACACAGGCACACACATATACATGCACGTATGCATAGGAGGCCAGACACACCCATGTGAACTGAACATACACAGAACGGATGCAAGGCCCAAACCAGCACTGCCAGAAGTCCCAGTAAGTCAGTCACAGAACCATAACCATGGGCACTGGTGTGTGCCTGACATGCTCTGCAATGAAGCTGAAATGGCTGAGGGAGTCACCCCCAAAGTTTGTTGGCAGCTCTAAAACATGCCCTTACGCTGAAGGAGCTAAGGTAGAAGGCAGGGAAGTATGACAGAAAATGGCCTTGGAGTCATGTAAGATCCCAACTCAGGATGGCCTATTTGCAGGCAAAAGTTTGTTCTGTATTTAACATGAATGTGGGCTTAGCAATCTCGAGGTGATTGTGCTTGGGCCTTGGGCCTGCTTTGACCATCATGATCTCTTCTGGAGCCCCCTCGGGTGGAGAAAGGGGACAAGCAGCTGCAAAATGATGGCAGACACAGGTCAGCAGGTGTTCAGGTCAGAAAGGACAGCTCACAGGGCCTGAGGCAGCCCAAGAGGGCTTCCTGGGGGAGGAGGTCCTGGGCAGTGCTGTTCCCGTCTATTCCTTCCTCCTGCCCCCTTGGCCACGACCAGTCCGCCTGGGGCGGTGTCCTTGGGGAACTCAGACCACCTCTGAGACAGTGAAGGGTCTTTCTTACCTTACTCCCCTCCCCCATCCATCACCTCTAGTGTAGGCTCCAGTTTTTGCCCCATCTTCCAGATGAAGTAACTTAGGCTCAGGGAAGTCTTTGACCTAGGGTCTCACAGGTAGGAGGAGGAATGGCTAGATCCCAGTCCAGGGCCATCTGGTTTCCAGGCCCAACCTTTTAGCTACCCGACATCTTCCATGAGGTTTGAGGTATGCTTTGGACTCCTCACTTAGAGAACTGGGTGCAGAGCTGGCTGCTCCGTGAAAGGGGGTGCAGAGGACCGCACTAGGCTGTGTGGGAGGCAGGTGCTTTGCATGATCCAGGCTGGACAGGAACCCGGGCGTGCCCGTCCATGGGCTCTGTGACCTTGGCTGGTCACTCCTTTGTCTGGGTCTCAGAACCCTGGTCTGTGAAATGGGTGTGAGGATTCGGTGAAATCAGACATGTAAAGTGCTTTGAACATAGATTTTCTCATAGTAAGTCTCAGCAAATGTCAGGACCACCATTTCCACTGTTGTTATAGCTTGCCGTTGCCAGCTTACCTGGGGTTATGACATGATTGGAAAAAGAGAACTACAAGTAGGTGCTAGAGGAGTGGGAATAAGATGCCTATGGTTTTGACACCAGACAACACTTGATCACGGGCAAAGACTCACTGTGAATATGCTGGCTTCACAAGGTCAGCTACCCTACTGAGGCCCCAGACCCAACATTTCCTGTTGCCCAATTCCTGACTCTCCAGTTGTGATATAGCCTGGGCTAGAAGTGATATGAGCTCTTGCTGTGTGACATTAAACATATGTCTCAACCTCTCTGGGCACCAGGTTTGTCCTGTATATGATGAGACCAATGACATCTACCTTGAGGTGGTTTCTGGAGTTAGAGGAAAGGAAAAGCATGAAAGAGCTTTGAAAAGGGCCACATAGTACAGGGCAGTAAGATCCTTCCTAGAGGCTAAAGAGTCCCCTGCAGATAGCACCCCCTGCTGTTCAGGAGGACATCAGAGAACTGAAAAGAGGAAGTGGCCATAGGCCCTGCCCCAGCGCACATCTCAGGAAAACCCAAGTGCCTTCCAGTCCTGAAAAGGTGGCATTCTGCACCCAGTAGTTTCCATGGAGAAAATTCTAGTCCCTGCCATTTTTCAAACCATTTGACCTAATTTATACTTTTATCATTTTAGGCAATTTTGTCATTTGGGTTTGGGAGTGGGTGGTGTACAGAGCAACTGATGAAATCCCTCCCGAGTCATCCTCACTGTCCTGCTCATATTCAAGCCATGATAGACATGATTTGAATATATGTGTATATGTGTTTATATGTCTGTGTATGTGTGTATATGTACTTGTACATGTGTGTGTATGTATGTGTGCAAAGGTGGGGAAGAAGGGTAAACTGGAAAGTCCTGGGACAGCCCATATTTGTTTTCCTTTCAATCTTTATGATAAAGCTGCATACATATGTGGAGAGAGTTGTGAATTTTCATCTCTGACCTTTGTAGACATAAAACCATCCTATTATCATATACCTGTCAAAAGAGAGGGAGATTCAGATGAATATTCTTTGCCTTTTATGCATCAAAAAAAAAAAGGTTATTAGCGTTTTTCCAGTTCCAAGATTAAGAACCACCCACTCGCCTCCTGACTCTCTGAGGCTGGGCTGCTCCCTGGTGGCTTGGTCACCTGCCCCTTGCCCCTGCCCAGCTGAGAGCTCAGACTCCCGTTTGTGGGCCGGGATCCTCTCTGAGAGGGCCCCTTGCAGAGCTCAGAGTGGTGGGGTGAGGACAGGAGCAGCTTTTCTGAGGGCATGTCCTAGCTCTTCAAGGCCCCTGTGGCCACGGAGATGGACCTTTCTGGATGGAGGCTCTCTTCCCCCTCCAAATGATGCTAAGTAGTAATTTAAAAACACCATGAGGAGTCTTGAGAAAGAGTAGAAGAAAGGAAATTGGTTTATGTTTTAGTACCTTTAATAGCGCTTTTCCCCTGCTTTTTGAGCCAGGGGCTCTGCATTTTCCTTCCTCGTAGGGTTTTGTGCACCATGTAGCTGTCGCTGCATGCAGGACCGCAGTGGGTTTTGGCTAAGGAGGTCATGAATGTGTGAGTCTTTCAGAATAGCATGTGAGATAGGAAGGGCAGAAGCAGAACAATTAGGAATGTAGGGCTCACTTGTCTCTATTAGTGATTACCAGGAGCCAGGTCCTAAGCCATTTACATGGATTATGTCATTCAATCCTATAAACCCACAGGGCACCTGCCTTTGTTATGCCCATTTTACAGATAAAGACATTCAGGGCCAGAGAGGTTTAGTAACAGGGCCAAAAAGGCACATTCAGGGCCTAGTATTTCAATGCCCTCATCTGTAAAGTGGGCAGAAAAAGGGCACCACTTTATTCGGAGTGTGGTTAGAAGCGGTCAAGCTTTGTTTGCACAGTGCCAGGTACGTGGTGAGTGTCCAGGGAAAACTGTCTTCATGATCACTGGAATTTGAGAGCTGCTTCCACTCTGCTAGCACATGCATCCTTCCAGGCTGCACTAGCGGAGAGCCTGCTAAGTGCCAGGGCGTGTCTAGACGTTGCGACGGAGCAGTGAGCAAGACGGCCTCTCACACGGGTCTGTTTGCACTGATCAGGGGTTACCTTAGCCTGGGTGCATGTTGCAGAGGGCAAGAAGGTGGCCGGGCAAGTGTCCTTCCAGTATTTAACAGACGCTTTCCCGGGGCCTCTCTGGCACTCCCACCACCTCAGAACTGCCTATTGCTGAGCTGCCTCTGGCTGTGGTCAATCCTAGATGGCCTTTTCTATTGGATGGAGGACCAGAGGGGATTGTTGAGATAACTGGCACAGTGGCAGGTGTCTGGGTCTGGAGGAAGTGGGAGGTGAGACTACCTCCTGGATGATCAGAGCTGGGCAGGTGGGAGAGGCAGGAGGGGAAGGCGCTGGGACCCCAGTAGGGGACAGACCGAGGAAGACCACTCCACAAGCCTTCTCCTATGTGGGTCTGGCTGGAGCTGGGACTCTGCCTTAGGTAATCCAAGATAAGCCACCTCACCCAGACTTGCTCCCCAAGACTGGTTGCAGGAGCCTGCTGCCCTGCCTTCCTGCATCCGTGACCAGCCCTGCAAGTCCAAGTTGCCCCTTCTCCTCTTGCCCTCCACCCAGACACAGGACTCGGCAGAGCCTTCATGGGTGGGGAGAGCAGACGCTGGCTCCATCTCCAAAGGACAGACTTTAGCCTGGACACCCCCATCCATTATGATTCATGGACCAGCATCAAACCTCAAAAGAAGCAGGGATTTGGGTGATGCTGATGATAAAGTCTAATTTTACCTCAATAATGCAAGTGGCTCTGTAATTCCATATAATTATATTAACTGAAAGAGCTGGGCCCGCCTTTAGTAGACAGGACTCGATTATCTTTGCAGGCTTGGAGGAGGCTCTCCAATTCCCTGTGCCCGGCAAGGTCTGCCTCGCAGCTTTAAATCGAAATAACGACAGCATGCCAATGGCGTTCCGATTGCCACTTATTTGTTGAAGTTTTGCATAAATACAAAGGGGTGTGAAATTGGGAGGGAATGCTTTTAGAGGTGCGTTCTACAGGTCTTGGAGCTGGGCAGGCAGCAGGGGCTGGAGGAACTGCGGTATGTCTCAGGAGTTTCCCGAATCCAGGCTTTTTCCTAGTCCTCCTGACATGTTAACTCTCCTTCCTTCTCCTCGCAGTTCCTCCGAACTGTAGAGCCCACATGCAAACACAATAGATAATGGGCGGCTTGGGTAATTTAAGGTGAGCAGTAAGTAAATAATGAGAAACTTGCATTTGTAACATCTGTCATTTTTCTTAAGTTTTTTTCATTTATTTTACACCTCTCCCAATTAAAAAAAAAAAGGACCCCCCATAAATACTACAGAGCCTTTGGTTCAGAGATGGTTTGAATAGGGAAAAAGCTCAAATGCACTGTTTTTTTCCTCCAAGTAAGGTACTATAAAACTGTTTATAAAATGAAACTAATGAGATTTGGAGC
>JAVSCE010007653.1:350000-510473 GCA_032199065.1 Smutsia gigantea
CCCTCGCTGGGCTGGGGCTGCTCAGTGTCCAGGTGATGTCTGAGTTGTGCTCAGGCCCGTGGACCACTTTGAAGTGGAGGGCACCTTCCCCAGGCACCTCCAGATAGGAGCACCCTGTCCTCTAGGCCAATATGCAAAGAGCAGGCAGAATGTGATTGCTTTTCCTGTCCCAAGCCTGGGCAGCAGGTGTCAAGAAGGATGCACAGAGAGAACCTCCATACAGCCACCCAAGATTTTCCCAGGAGCCCTGCTGTAACCTTGTACAGAGCAACAGAAGCCCCACTTTATGGCAGGAATATACTTACTTGCAAGCCCTGAGGATCCCAAGAAATGGCCCCATGTCATCCTTAAGCTGAGATGTCACCAGTTTCTTGCCTATCACTCTGGCCTGGTGTGGCCTAAGGCCAATGGTCACTTGGTAGGGCCAGAGTCTCTAGAGGGAGAGGCCATGTGTGTGGGGGACACTGGTGGGAGATGACATAACTGATGCGTCAGGCTCTTGGGAAGGAGAGTCCGGGTGGGCCTGCTGGAGAAGAGAAGGGACACAGAGGAGGTGTAGGGCAGAAGGAGAGCCCCATGAATGCCATGGTCTACTGTCTTTATGGCCTCACCTCCACCCCTCCTATCCCTAGGGCTCCTTGGTGACCACTGAAAACTTCTTTCCTCCCTGGGGTCCTGGCAGCAGCTCCTGGCAGTGGGCAGTGTTTCCTGGAGGAAAGCCACCTTTGCATGTCCAGAGACCACTCCTTCAGGAGAGACCAGGTGCACTGGACTGGGAGCCTGGGGACGAGGCCTGGGTCCTGCTCTGCCTGTGGGAACCCTGAGATTCAGGGGATGTCCATCATCTCTCTTCACCCACTGGGAGGTGCAGCCACCCTGGCCAGCATTTCTCTCTGCTATGGTTTGGGGTGTGTAACAAGACAGAGGCACCAGGACTTGGCCAGCTGGAAGGACTTGGCTCTTGGATATTGAGGGAATACCCTGCGGGGAGGCAGGCTGCTCCCTGGACAACTGTTCCTCCTGGGAGACCCTCACAGTCCGTGGGAGAAGCCACTCAGCATCGCAAACAGTCCCTAATTTACTTCCCCTAACTGCCCTGAAGGCCTGGAGCAACAGTTAAGAATCACATTACTGCCTTTTATTGTCTCTAATTTTTACCCAAATGGTTTCTGTTGCGCCAGCTAGTGATCTTGTTTTCACTTCTTGTATCCAGGGATCCAGGTCACTGGCATGCTCTAGATTTATGCATTTTCTAGGGAGGTGAACCCACCACACTCTCTTCTCCTTCCTCCATGCAAGCCTCCTTCCCTGTCCTCCGTGCAGTGGGGCTTTCCTCGGAGGGCGATGCCTGTGTGGTCTTTGGTGGGGAGGCCTGTGTCTGTCCAGCAACTGTGTGAGTTTGGCAGGTAGAGAGTCCGCAGAGCGGGGTCTGCTCATGCCTTCCTCACCCTCCTCCTGCGACCCTGCAGCCCCCAGCCTTGGGTCTAAGAGCCCTGCATGGCTTTGGGGAGGCAGTTCATACGAGCTGTGTGACAGTGCAGGTCACCAAACTGCTGTAGCTGTAAGTGACAGAAGTCCAAGTGAAGGTGAATGAAGAGGAAAGGGATTGCTTGGGTCCCAGTACCCGAGAGCCTGGTGTAGGTTTGACTCCAGGCGTGGTGGAATCGAAGAGGCCTCCAGGACTCCATCTCCCCCAACTGTTCACCTGTCTCTTCCTCCACACTGGCTCCTTTCTCAGGCCGCAAACACAGTGTCACACACTGTGGCGGTCTGGGGCATCTGTGTGGGAAGAGGGATGACCTTCCTCCTGGAAAAACCAGGCCGGGCAGCGGCAAGGTGCTCCTGTCTTCCAGGCATTTAAATACCTTTATGGCCCCCACTGCCTCTCAGGAAAGCGAAAGAGCTTGCAGGCTTGGAAGCTGGAGTGGCATATCTTCCCTCCTCATTTACAAGGGAGGACCCTGAGGCCCAGAGAGGTTAAGGAATTCATCAGGGCTGCCCAGTAGGCTGGCTCAGACTTGGGACTGGAGCCAGGCTCTCTAAAAGTGCCCCCAGGTGGGATGCCTTTCCCCTGGTACGTCCCTCTTCCTCAGCAGCTCTCAGGATATAAACTTGACCTGCCTCGTCTGCCGCGCCCATCTGCGGATTCATCCCCCTGCCCGTACTATCAGTACTTCTGTGAAGACCCAGGGACACATCCTTAACCTCCACAGGCTCCTGCCACACCAGCCAAGTGTGGTCAGGGAAGCCGTTCCGTGTGGATGTCCCTGGCCTCAGAGGGTGGAGGCTGGGAGGCAGGGTCTCCCTGGGACCAGCAGCTGCACTTGGAGGTGCCCTGCCCAGGTGACTTGGGGGGAGGTCACCCCAGCCCTGCCAAGCCCCCCTTCTTTTGGAAGAGCCAAAGTTAGTAGTGATGACCAACCCTTAATTACCCAAGAAATTCTATGCTTCATAAATTATTTTCTTTCTGAGAGGAAAAGTCTGAAAATGGGATTTTAGGGTGTGTCTCAGGAGAGTGGAATAGGGATGGCCTCCCTCTCTATTTCTGACCAGTGTAATGCTAATCAGTCTCCTGTCCTTACAGGTCACGGTGACCCAGGCAGGACGCAGAGCGGGGTATCCCTGAAACCCGGCTTGCTGAGCCCATGTGCTCACCTCCAGGCTTGCCCCACTGACAAGCTCCGTCGTCTCTCTTCCTACTGCTTCTCTGTCATTCTTACCATTAATGAGCTGGGCACTGGGTTGCTGTCCTGAGGATCGGGGGCACTGTCATTAACTCCTTGTAGTGGTCAGTGTTCCCTAGAGACACAGAACTGGACATAAGATATAAGAATAAGATATATATATATATAAATTCTAGTGTGATTCTGCTCAGTCTGATGGTTTGAGAGCCAGGAGAACTGATAGTATAAATCTCGGTTCAAGGGCAGGAGAAACCAACATCCCAGCTCAACAGTTAGAGAATCCTCCCTTCCTCCACCTTTCTGTCCTGTTCAGGTCCTCAGTGAGCATGTGGCCCACCCACACCGGGGAGGGCGACGTGCTTTACTCAATCCAGCAATTCAAATGCTCAACCCTTCCAGAAACAGCCTCACAGACACATTCAGAACTAATGTTTAATCAGATATTAGGGTATCTTGTGGTCCAGTAAAGTTGACAAATAAAACTAACCATCACACTCCTGTTCATAGGTTAGGAAGCTGAAACTAATAGCCTGCAGCGACTGTCCAAGATTTCCTGGGCAGGAAGCGGCAGAGCAGGGTCTAGACCCCAGTCACCAGCTCCCTCCCAGGCTCTGACCCTTGAGCACTGTGCCCTGCTAGGCAAGACCATTCCCCTCATATGGACCAGGACTCCAGCCCTCGAGTGCTCTCAGCACACCCAGGACAAGTGTGGAGCTCCTTCCCCCTTCCCCGCATGCCCCCTGTGGGGCTCTGATTTATTTCTAACCCAGAGAAAAATCCATGGAGCTGGCTGCCAAGTGAGATGCATCGGTCAGATGCTTTTCTTTTCCAAGAGAGATGTCGAGCCCTGACCTGCAGTCAGATCTGGGACCTGCTGGCTAGCGCCTGGACTTCTCGCTGACAGCATGTTCTGAAATGATAGGGCGGCAGGCATTGCTGAATATGAACTGGCGTCCAGGCCAACGACCCCAGAACAGGTCTCCATCCACTTGCTGATATTGTGAGTTACACTGGCTAGGGTTGCATAAGTCAGGGGAGTCACATAACACCCATTTCTTCCTCCCTCCTCCATCCTTTCTTCTTCCCTTCCTCTCTTTCTTCTTTTCTTCCTTTCTTTAATAGTATCTTGTGATCGCAAAATTAAAATGTTTTTCTGTGTCACAAATTCAATTAGTATGCATCTTTCTGTCCATCCAACCATCCATCTTTTCTTCTAATGGACATGTATTTCAGTCACTCTCCCCATGAGCGCAAAGATTGCTTGACTCCTGGGTTCTGTGTTTGCTTGCTCCCTCCCCAACCTTGTTGCCTGCTCACTTTCACATGCCATGTATTCAGCCACCTGGACAAACCCAGTAGGCTGGGAGGCTCGTGCCTCATCCTCATGGGTGGTGGTGACAGAGCTTTCCCTTTCCCCAGTTAAGGCGGGGAATGCCCCTGGGCAGTCCTCTGGATGCATGAGGCTCTGTCCTTTGATCTTGAGCCTATTTACAGGCCCCCAGAAGAACTGGTTTGTCAGAGGAGAATGACCAAGGGCAGAAAACCGAGTCTCATCACGGAGTCAAAATGCAGATTTCACATTGAAATACAAATACTTCATTTCAAAAGGTTGGCTGGAATGGTACTTAAAAAAGAATTGCAGCTGGTTTTGAATAGGGCATGGGAAACCAGAAATCCCATCTAAGAATTCTCTTTGGCTCTATATGCCAACAGCTTCTGCTGGTCACGAATCAGCCACGTTACCCTTCCCTTCTGTCCCCTGATGCTCAGACTCCTGTGATGGAGAGAGATAGACTGATGGACAGGTGGCCTCTCCATCTAAGCAGGCCTCCTCAGTGTGGAGCCAGTCGACTTTATGGCTCCTTTCTGGACATCTGAGTGACCAAGCCTTGGCTGGAAACGGGCTCTTCCATCTCCACCCCACACTCTGCCTCCACAGAGCCTAGGAGCCTGAACAAAGGCCCTCTCCGTTTCTCCAAGGCCACACTTGACACGAACCCATATTCCAGTTCCTTCCCACCCCTAAGCATCGACCTTTTGCATGTGTCTTTATGTCCCTTTGAGGATCACCTGGCACCTGGCCCTGCCCAGGTAGGGGTGGAGGCAGGAGTGACAGAGACTGCTCTACACCCACCTGGTTCCAAAAGCATTTAATGTGAATAACCAAAATACATACTGCACAATCGTATTCAAATAGAAAAGGGAGCAAGGCAAAGGGAAAATGAGGAGTGAATAGTAAGCTCAGGCCAGGAGTAATTTTAAAGCAGAAACTGGGTTTTGGGGTGGGTGGAAGAGGGGACTCCACTAAGTAAGCACAAATACAAATGTCCGAGTTTTCTGTAAAATAGGAAGAGCTGACTCACTACAAACATACTGCTTTGATTTAAAAAGTTTCTTCAGAGGCATTTTTAAAGGAAATCTCTTCAAGTACACTGCTTTATAACAGCCCATTCACACAGAGCCTGCAGGAAGCAGCTCCTATGGAAAGGGTGGTCAGTTGGTGTCCGCAGCTCTGACTCCCGCCCACACGTCTGTCCCAGGTCCCATGCGCCAGCTGGGGAGCAGCTCTTCTTCTCCAGCTCTCCCTAAGCAAGTCAGGCACTGGATCTCACCAAGCTCCTTTCAGGTGCTTTGGGAGGCTGGGGGCACCGAAAGTTAGAGCAGGCTAGGGGCTCCTGGGATAAGAATGAGCTGTGGAGTGGCCCGTGGAGCAGTCCGAGGACAGGGAGGCCTCCCACAGGAGCTGTGGTCAGACCTATGTCATTGATTCATGATCTGCCTATTCATCTCTCAGAGTCTTTTTTATTGTAAAAATCCATTTGTAAGGTTTCTTCATATATTGAGGGTATTAACCCAATATCTAACATTTGTCTATTATTTAGCTTGTAAATACCTTCCTATTCTGCAATTTTAATTTTGCTAATAGACATTTTAAAATTAGTTGTACCAAGTAACTCCTCTTTACAGCAGGCTCTGCTCTAGGCTCTGGGATAAAATGATGAGCCATGAGTAAACATAATCCTTGCACTCCAGCCTCAGGAGGGAAATAGGGATGAGTCAGTTAATCACACAAAGAAGAGTAGCCACCACTGCCTTCAGTGCCTGACGGAACTGTGTACGGAGCCTGCAGAGACACTGTGAGGACGCGACAGGCTTATGCAGGGGACGCAAGCAGAGGCCCTTTGCAGGAGGGCGGACCTAGTGCAGAGGGAAGGTGAAAGGTGGCTGAGCTGAGGGGAGGAGGTGGGCAGGGCCACAGGACATGCGGCTCCGGGGAGCGAGGCCTGGTGTCTCAGGCAGCAGAGGCGCAGCTTCCTGAGGCAGGACGGAGAGGGCGCCTGGTCCAGGGTGGAGGGCGAGGCTGAGTGTGGAAAGTGAGGCGAACACGGAGGGTCCAGATTTTGCATAGGTCGACCTCTGTATAGGAGGGACAATTTGGGACCCTGCAGGCCCCAGAGAGGAGTGTAAGCTGTGGCCTGCCTGTGGTCAGCGGTGGTGATCCGCCTCTGGGACCTACCTGAGCTCACATTCAGGAGACACGCACGCTGTTGGACCTGTTGTGTAGCCCTGGGGCCCCCACGGGCAGCCTCCAAGAGGAGACAGCCAGAGAGCGAACAGTGTCCCCAGCAGGGCTCTGTCCTGTGCTTTACACGTAGGGCACACATCCAGTCTATTCCCCCACATTCTGTGACCAGAATTCTACACTGTGACAGAAGTCTACAATAAAGAAAATAAAAGTGGGTATGTTTTACAGGTAGCGTGTCCTGTGAGCATCTCTGCTGGTAATTTCGGAGCTAGCCCCAGTCAGCTCCAGCCAGGGCTCACAGGCTGGATTCCCATGAAGAATGGCGCATGTGCTCCAAACTGAAGCTGTGCATTTCTGATTTCTGACAGTAACATAGCTTAACTGATCTCTTCTTATGCCCTTCTGCCTCAGGCCTCTCTCTCTCTTTCCTCCTCTTTGCCTCTCTCTACTCCTCTTTTTCTATGTCTGGGTGATCTGAAAAAATATTCCCTGAATATGGCAAGAGGCCTCTAAACAAGGGGAGAGAAAATTAAGCCAAATTAATTCCAGTAAAATAAGAGGAATTAGGCTTAATTTAAGCAGGTAACAGAAAAGAACCAAGCTGGGCTTTTCCCTTGCCCAGAAATAAGCCCACATCAGCTCTTTTTTGCCAGACGGGAGGACGACCTGGTTGCCCCCCTCCGTTGAGAACGGCCCTCCTCCCCATGGCCCCGCGTTCTCCAAGACTGGGATTATAGGTTTGCAAATCACTGACCGTGGTTGAATTTTATCATTATTAAGGTTCAGTGCTAACCTCCTCCCCTTATTTCCTTCCCATTTAAAGTTTCAGGGATAATAAATTCTTTTGATTTAGCAATTATTGGAGTACGGCATTAGTCAAACGAGGGCTTTGAGAACAAAGTAGAATGGGGACCGGGTGGGTTTTTGCCGAGATGTCACAAATACTCCCAGGCTTGCTTCTGAGAGATCGGGGGAAATGGCGCTTTGTTAAGTCTGAAATTGGATGGGTTTTAATTTAAGAGCATAGCTCCAACCTCACCTCTTTCTCTGAGCAGAAAAATAGTTATGTTTGTGGGTGACATATTCCTAAAGTAAACGGTGCTAAACCACTGTGTTGAAATGCATTATATTGACTTGTCTGAGGCTGTGCTTTTCCAAATACAACAGAGTTGGCTAGTAATAAAAATAAATAAGAATTATATATCATTTCATTCATTGTTTGTATTGCACTTGCAAAATGCAAAGGATATAATACAATGTGTTGCAGTATAGTTTTAGAAAATACAATGATAAAATTAATCCTTGATACAGAATGATGTATGTGGGTGGATTAAAGCACAAAGCAAAGGAACAGCAGGTGCTTTGAAGGTGCTTCCAGGCCAGGTACTGGACTGAGATTCATGTTCTTGCTCTGTGGGTTGGCGGAAACCAGAGAGGCCTGTAGTGCCTCCTGACGAGGAGAAGGGGCCTCTCCCAGGGCTGCCAGAGGAGCGGGCCGCACCCGTGGGTGATGTGTGGGGTGGCCGCTGCCATCCGGGCAGGCTGAAGCCCTGCCCGAATCCCTTCCCTATCTGAGGGCTTCTGGTCCGGTCCTCTGTGGGCTGGACTCGGCTGGGGAGATAGATGGCCAGAGGGCACACACTAGGTCCCGGCAGGGGGTGAGCCGGGCAGGGCAAACACTTGCTGATGGCTCATTTTGTATATGGTGTAGCTCCCAGCTGAGGCGGCTGTAGTGAAATGCAGACAAAGGGGAGCCCTGGCCCTGGAATCCCCAGGTTTTCCTAAAGTCCTACATCAAACACACTGCCAGTCTCTGGGCCCAGACCTCTGAGGCCTATGGGGAAACACCCCAACTATCCCTGGGAGCTCCAAGGGTGAGGTCTGAGGAGGATTTCCTTAGCAAACCCTAGTTTCTTAGTCTTGGGGCACAGGGTGCAGGGCGAGTCCCCCAGATCAATACTGTGACATCTTCCCAGTGCCTATCACCCTCAAACACTGAGCACATATGGGAATGTTCACGCCATGTGGACACAGGCACAAATGAAGACGTACACATACATGTGGATGCACGCCCTCACATGCACGCACGTGTGCATGCACGGAGATACCTACATTCAGAAGACCCACCTCATCCCATTCCTAGGGCTTCTCCCAGGTGGGCCATCCTCCCCCTTCTCCACCGCGGCCGAAGGATCCCAGTGTGGGCTGCCATCCCCTCTCGCCTGGACCCTTCCCAGCCCTGGCAGCTGAGTAGTAGGCTTCTCGGGCCCTTGTGCCTGCTCGCCCTCACAGGCCCTCTGTGCATTCCTGCTGTTCTGGAAACAAAGCCACTGCCTCACCTCCTGGCTGCTGGGAGGCCTGCTGGGCATGACCCCTGATCTCTGGCACCCCATTTCCTACATGCGCACCCCTTGCTCCTGCTCTGCAGTTGCACTGGCCTCTCTGTTCCTCCGAGCGCTCTCCTCCCAAGCCCCAGCTGTTCCTGACACCTGCCCCCTAACAACGCTCTCTCAGCAGCAGTTATCTGCTCTTCAAGGCGCCGGGTCAGTGAGCTCCACGGCCACCGTATGACTAGCTGACCATGTCTGCCCCTTCCTCCACACTCTCAGCTCTGTGAAGGCAAGAGCCTGTCTGTTCTTCTCTCTGCCATGTCCCTGCCGTAGCTGGTGTTCAGTAATCGTTGCTGGATGGCTTGCTAGTGGGCCCGTGTGCACAGGGCTGCAGCCAGTGGGAGTGCCTCGCTGCATCTGCTTGCCTCTCACAAGGACCAGGCAGTTCCTGGCTTTTCCCGGTGGATGTCACTGAGCTCCTGGGAGGTCTCCAGCCCCTGACAGTGACCTGGGACAAGAACCCTGGTGTCCTGACTCCTGGCTGGCTTCTGACCCCACACGACCTCAGAGGCCTCCTACCACACTCCCTGCCCAGCTGGTCTTGCTGGCAACCTCTGAGGGTCTCCCTGAAAGGCTCAAAGGAAGTCCCCCCAGCACCCCCGCCTTGTGTCAGACACCAGGCCCTGATGCCACTGAAGAAAAGAAGTGTTGGGAGCTGGGCTGTTAGGCCCCTGAGAAAGGAACAGGGGGCAGAGGGGCATGCAGGGGAGCGCGTCTGGCTGGGCAGCACCTACCCCTCCAGCAGCCTGCCTCTGCCCAGGCCCCCCTCAGAACCCCAGAAGCCCAGTTTGGTGATCCTGTGTTTACGGGGTAGGGTCGTTATCAGACAAGACTGTGGGCTTTTTAGGAGCAGAGAACCCACTCATGTGGTCAGCCTAGCACCAGGACCGGCTTGCCACATGTGCTCATTCAAAACCACTGATTCAATTAACGACTATGAGAAGGGTGTGCATATAGGCACAAGTGTGACTGTGTGCACGGTCTGTGAGTGAGCCTGTGAGCACGCGTGAACGTGGAGTGCAGGTGTGAGTCTGAGGTGAGCACAGTACGCATGTGCGCACATGGGAATGTGTGCACACAGGTCTGGGAGTGGGTACAGTATGTGTGCACACCTGTGAAGGTGCACATGTGTGTGTGGGTATTACGGACTGGATGTGTCCCCCCAGTTCTTATGTTAAAGTCCCAACCCACAACGTGATGGTATTAGATGGTGCGCCTTTGGGAGGTCTCATCTACATTCAGGTGAAGTCATGCGGGGGAAGCCCCCTGGCGGGATTAGCGCCCTTATCAGAAGTGGAAGGCGGCGGAGCTTCCTGTCTCTGCCACAGGAGGACATGTGAGCCAGGAAGCGGGCTTTTTCCAGAAACTGAATCAGCTGGCAGCACCTTGACCTTGGGTCTCTCGGCTTTCAGAGCTATGAGAAAGAAATGTCTGTTGTTTAGTCCATGCAGTGTATGGTATTCTGTGCGGCAGCCTGAGCTGACGAAGATGGTGGGCACTGTACATGGGCACATACGTGAAAGTGTGTGCGGATTTGCATGTGAGTCTGAGCGTGCATGCTGAGATGATCCCAGATCCCAGGTGATGTGGAGCGCTCTTCTCAGGGCAGTGCGCCCAGCACTCTGAGGCCGGGTCCTTTCTCCAGGGAGTTCTCTGGCCTCTCTGCACAGTGCTCTGAGCACGTTCCCAGGACACGACCGGTCATCCCACAGGGTTTTCCGCCCTCGGTGCTCCACCCAGAAGCTGTTCCTCCAGCCCCCTGCTGGTCTTATCAGGACATTCCCACAGAGCTCCTCCCTGTGTCACTCAGGTGTCTGCCCCTGGTAGGCATGGCCTGTGGTGTCCATAGCTGAGGTCTAGGCCGAGGGGCGCTGGGGGGGCTACTGGAGTCTTTAATGTGGTAGCTGGGGTGACAACTGTTCTTCCACTCAACAGCCATTGCTGAACACCTGGGGGACCCAGGCTCTGGGCTGGGTCCTGTGATGGAGGCAGAGCCAGCCAGCCTTCCCAGCCTGCCCTTGGCATCCCCGCCAGGTCTGATGCCAGAATGAACCCTCAGGCACCACAGGGTGTGGGTCGTCGGCAGCTGAAGGTGCCAGCGTAGCGGCGAGACGTCTGGTAAGCAGGCTGCAGCTGTGGACAAGCAATGCCGCCCGGCAGAGGGGCTGGGGCAGGAGGAGGGGCGACGGCCAAGGCCTGGGGAGGCTTCGGCCGGTTAGGTGGCATGGAGAGGCTCCTGCACAGGCTCTGGGCGCTCCCAGAAACCCCCTGTGTGAAGGTGGTGAAGGCGCGGAGGGAGGGGGGTCCTGCATTCTCAGGAAGGGTGCACATGTGGCAACAACATGCGCTCCCCACCAAACCTGGGGAGATTAGGCTTCTGGGAGGGGGGTAGGCTAGGCCTGCCTTTTTGTCTTTAAGGAGCTCATGGTTCTTAAACTATAGTGGGGGGCAGGGGATGGTGACAAGATCCGTCAACAGCTGTCTCCATACAAGATAGAAACTGCCTTGTGCCACAGAGGGGCATAGATAGGGTATAGTCGATTGAGTGGGGGAGAGCGATTGTCACATTTTACCCTCCTGGCCTGTGTCAGGTGCTGTGCAGACCTCCTGCTGTGCGTTCCCTTGGCCTGTGTCACCCACCTCCTTGATTTACACAGGAATGGTCAGCCAGCCCTGTTAATGAGCTTCCCTTTCAGGACCCCTGACCAGCTGGTTACCAAGCAGCCACACCTCTCGGCGCACAGAGCAAAGCTTCACCCCCAGGGTGGTCTGCGGGTCCTCCTTGGGGACAGCAGAGATCATTTCTTGCCTTGGCTGTCACAGGACCTTTTCTGGAAGGCCACAGCTGTTCTTGGAAGTGTCCTCACCAGCCCAGACAGACAGGTCAGATCCCAGCCCTGCAACAGGGCATACTCAGGAACCACTAAAGTGGTTCTGTGAGTCACTTGGAGCCAATATGCCAAAGTCCGTGGGCAGCTATAAAACTTCAACCATAAGGTGGGAAGTTACCTGGCACTGGGACCCCGAGGCCACGTCCCTCCTGAGTCATCTGCCGAGCTCCACGTCCCAGAGAGGACACTTTATTTAAGGCCTACGCTGTCACGACTCAATCTCTCAGAATGCCAGAGCAATTTAAAAAAAGTATACATACACTTTTTGCCACATCTTAGATGTCCTTCCGCCTACAGAAGCATCAAATAAAAATTAATTTTGCTTTAAAAAAAACATGCTGCATATTTTTGACACTCAATGTCTGTTCATTTGCATGGGACACGTTCTTCCATAATGAATCATCGTAATGCTTAAATTAAACACAGTAAAAGAATGGTTAATGCCATAACACGCTGACAATTTAACCTGGCCAATATTTTTATTGCCTTGTACAATAAACCTAACAGAGCACAACTTGCTTTTGACTGGTGGAAAATCGGTTATGAACCGCCAGGGAGCGGCCAATTTTTCAAATGCAGCCATTCAGTCATACTATAGCCACTAAGACTTTTTTTTCCCATACACTATTGCTGTTATAATCTTTTGAGGATATTTTATCACGGCAATAACCTCCTCAAAATCAGACTTTACTGCAGTTAATGACTGGACAGCTGGAGCTATAACTGGCCTTGGCTTTGCCCCCAGCTATTAGCTAACAAACCAGTTGTTATCGCAGGTAACAACCAATTTCTTGTGGAATTTTCTTGATGGAGTGCCTCACTGGATCAAAGTTATTTTTTCCCCTTTCTCCCCCAGCTTCGTGCATCTCAGTGGGAGGCTAACTAACTCCTAAGCACGGGCCACTGAGCATCTCAGAGGGCAGATATTTGCCACGCCCTCATGTGCCAGGGGAGGACAGGGTTGGTGTCTGCTGCACCCGGGGCTTGCAAGGGACTGTTCTGCCAGGGTGTGTGCTATGGCAGGAAAAGGTGGCTCTGCTGAACTGACCAAACAGAGTACAGGGCTGACCGCGTGGGAGCTGCTGAGGACAGACTGAGCAAAGCCAGGCCTACAGCCATCCCTGGGAGTTCAGAGTGGAGGCAGAAGTGGGGCCAATTCCAGGCACAAGACAAGTCTACCGATTGACAAGCACCTTGTGTTTGATAAATCTCTGCATTTAGATTTATTCACCCTCATTTCATGTGTGTTTCATAAAATCACCCTCATAAAATGTGAGCTTTTAAACTAGTGATTTAAAGTTATGAAATGTTCATCCATTTTACAGTGAACATATTTTTTAAGGACAAGATTAGCAAATTTGGACCTCGGCACAAATGCTAAATATGTTAAAGCAAAGGCTCATTGTTGTGATTAAATATTACAGGTTGACCTGAGTAATATACAAAGAGGGGATGGTTATACAGAATGCGGCACCAAGGGAAGGCGGACCTCAAAGGGACAGTCTGCTCTCGACGCCTGCAAGTCTTTCCTGCTTCTGGCATTGACAGGAGTAGGGAACTGGTGGGCGCTTCTTGGGTAATTGGGTTTGAATATTTCCAGTACTTAGCATCAGGAGAAGTTGATGGTGCCGCTGCATTAGAGTAATGAGGAAGCACTAGAAAGTGATCACCTGTTTGTGGCAGTAGTTGGAAGTTTTGCAGATTTATCTGTGTTTACTGTATGAGACCAAGGATTTGATTCCTGAAATCACAGGGCTGATTGCAGTAACTTTACATGTACGTCTTTAACAAGCAGGGCAAAACAAAAAATTAATGTTTTGAAAAGTGAAATAAGATTTTTTCCATCCTGGAGAGAATACCAATTAAAATCACTTCAAATTCTTAAATGAGATTTAATTGGAGAGAGTAGAATTCTTTCAAGAATGACTTTTGCTAAATATTTGAAATCATTATATAGGGTGCTTATCTGAAGCCCAAGTTGCTTGGAAATTAAATAAGAAATTAAAAGTGAGCACAGTATTCATTTTTTAATTATCTGGTGGGTGACTCCCCCCAGGGTGAGGTGCAGTTCTGGAATGGTGGAAGGTCACTGTAGGTAAGTTGGAAGGTCGACCAGGAGTCCTGCAGACTCCCAGATTCCAACTGCCACTGGACTAAAGCAATTCTTTGATTCTAAATCATTTTGAATTTCATAAACCCAACTCTTTAACCTTTTGTAAATGACAAAAAGTGCAACACATTCTTAACATTTCTGATCATTCCATACTATGCTGGCCCCATAAAGCTCATCTTTTTCAAATTTAAGCACTTAAAAATGTGAAGTGCTCCAATAAATTTAAATTGGCATATGCTACGCATATCAATGGGAAATGATACAAGCATTAGAGGCTGGAAGTGGTGAGTGAGGGCAAGCAAACCCAGCATCCACTGTCACGGGATTGATTTTTAATGACTTTCTATTGATTTGGTGCCTTTTAAACCTGATGGCCTAAGGTTGGTCTTGCATATCTATCACACATATCTTTGGCCGACTCCCTCTTCACAGTGAATGTTGGTGGCTTTTCCCCTCCTGCCAACCTAGCCTCCTGAGTGACGATGTGAGCCCTGGCTTGCACTGGACCTTCCAGGGACAAGGACTGAATAGTCCCCTGGTAGAATGGCTGCATATTGTTTAAGACTGTAATGGTTGTAAGTAATAACATCCGATTCAAGCGCCAAGGGGATTTACTAGCTCTCCTGAAAAGTCCTAGAGTGGATCAGAAATGGCTGGATCCAGGGGCCCTCTCCTTTCTCTTTTCTCCCTCTCTTGTCTCTCACTCTTGCTGCAACTCTTATCTTTCTCCTTTGCTCATCCTCCTTCACCTTCATTCACCACACCTCTCCCTCTATCTCTGTTCTCAGGTGTGATTTCTTCAGGCAAGTGTTTCTGCACTTTTGGCCCCTGGCAGTTCCAGATTCACACCTCCTGCTTTCAAGTCTATCAAAAAGAGATGCTCTCCCAGCAGCGTTCCAAAGGACACCCTGAATCAAGTCTCATTGGATCCATTTGGGTCATGGGCCCATTTCTGAGCCCGTCCCTCTGGTCAGGGGGATTCAGTGTTCTGATTGACTTAATCTGACCACAAACCCACTCTTGAAGGCAAGAATGGAATAAAATCCCAAACACTTGAACTGGGAGTAGGCAAGAGGTAACTGTGGGTCCTGCTATGAGGCATGGAGGTCCTGCCTGCCCTTCCAATGTCTCTGGCTCTCTCTGTTACTGGCCCTTACAGTTTACAGTTATTTGTTTCTTTGAATTTAGATATGCTGCATGATTAACCTTGCCAGTGAAATATGAGAAAAAGTTATTCACGGCACTTCAGGGAGGAAACGGAAGAGCTCCAGGTAGCAGATGCTCCTGGGAGCCCGAGGGAGAAGGTGTGAGAGCAGCGCCATAGTCGGTTGGGGCTTCTGTAACAAGGATACCGTAGACCACATGGCTTAAACGACACACAATTATTTCTCACAGTTCTGGAGGCTAGGAAGTCCTAGGTCAGGATGCCCACATGGTTAAATTCCAGTGAGAGCGCCCTGCCTGATGTCCCTGATGGTAGAGAAAAAGAGAGTTTGGGTCTCTGCATCCCTTTATAATGGCTCCCATCCCATAATGGGGCTCCCCTGCCATGACCTCATCTAAACCTAATTACTTCCCAAATACCATCACAGTGAGGATTAAGGCTTCAACACAGGAATTTTGGGAGGACAAACATTCAGCCCATAGCAGCCAGCCAACCCACGATGGACATAGAAATAAACGTTGGTTATTAGAAACCATAAATACCTGAGGATTGTTTATTGACTCAGCATAACCTCGGCTATCTTGAACAATGTGGAAATCACTACCAGAAACAAGGTCTTACCAACACCAAACCTTAAAATACGTGGCATTGATTAAAATATGTGGTGGTGCACAGTGAGGAAAGAGTTATGAGAGGCTGGCAAGATGGTGAACGCTGTTGTGATGTGGTGAGACGTTTGGCAAAACTCTCACTTGAGGTAATTGGAAGGACAGGAAAGAAACGTACAGCTCTTGGGGAGAGTTTGGATAACAGAATGTTCACAGTGTGTATCAGCTACTGCTGACTGTGTTTGGCAAGGTAATAGCAGAAAAAAAAAAAGAATTTGAAAATGATTTTCTGCTTTGCAAGCAGGAATGAAAGGGAGAACTTCGGGGTCTTGTAGGGTCGGAAGATGCAATTCCTTCTCAACCTCTGACAATAAAGGATAGAACTGAGAAATACTTGTAGTGAAAAGTCTGTTTAAAATTCAGCTTTAAAGAAATATGAAATAAGACTATAGCTATCACACCCATCATCCAACACTCTGAATGGATTAAAATGTTTCATCAGAGTAAAAATTCAGTTGAGAATGTGGGACCCTTTGAATACTTTCAGTTGGACAAAAATTTTGAGGGAAAAGATAATTAAGATGAGACCCTCTCCCAAAGACTTGATAGGTTCAAGGTATATATTATAAAACTTAAGGACAGATATGGAGAGCAGGAGAAAGTATCCCTCCCTTCCTTATGTTAAAAAAGGAGATGGGCAATCCACAGATTCACATTCTCTCTTGAACCCATCAGAGAGCTGAGGTTACAGGACAACCAAATAACCCCAAATCTGGAGGAAAGCAGGACCCCCATTAGAGAGAGAAGGGACATCCCATTTGCTAACCCTAGGGCAGAAGCCACCAGACATTGGCAAGAAGAACTCAGCTAGCATAGTAGACAAATTAGCAGAGACTGAGTGTTGGCTGGTGGGACAATGTAACGTCTGTGGGGGCCACAGTTATGGGAACATGAGTGCATACTCTCACCAGATTTTGCTCTGGGCACTCACAGGGAAGACTAGGGAGAATCTTGAGAAAGCTTCTTTAATGTAGGCCTGGAGGAGGAAGAAATCATCACTGCAAAAAGAGAACAAAGCTCAATGCATTCTCTTCTATCTCTCCTTTGGAACAGAAAAGCCTTAATTTGGAGGAGGAAGGCCATCAGAAACTGGTGAAAATCCATTGCTGCTGGGGTAAGAGAACAGGATAATACTTGTGAGCCCTGGAGATGGGGCAGGACCTGTAGAACCTAGAATTGTTCAGGCTATAACTAGAGGAATTTGACACCTCTGGTGCACTAAGGGTAACTATAGCAACAAGAAACCTCAAACCCATCCTAACTCCTGACAAGATTAACAAAAAATCCCACATTAAAGGCCTAGCAAAAGCAAAGGTGTGTCCATTTCCAAGCATTGAAAACTATTTACTTCAGACTATACTGTCCTATACAGATGTCCAGTTTTCAACAAAAAATTTTGTGGCATATGAAAAGGCAAGAGAAGCCAACACATTTCCAAAAGACAAAGCAATTAATAGAACCAGACCTAGATATGACACAGATGTTGAAATTGTCTGACAGAGGACCTAAAATTATAATATTTAATAAGTTAAAGGCATTAATGGAAAAGATGCCCAGCATGCAAAATCAGATGGATAATTTCAGAAGAGAACAGAACATCCAAGAACTGTGAGACAATAACAAATGGTATAACATATGCATTATTGGAATCCCAGAATAAAAGAGAAAGAATAGGACAGAAAAAATATTTGAAGAAGTAATAGCCAATAATTTTCCAAAATTAATGACAGGAACCAAACTACAGATCCAGGAAGCTCAGAAAACACCAAGCAAAGTAGACACCTACCATAAGGAAACAAAACAAATATGTAGGAATGTCATACTCCATCTGCAGAGAACAGAATGCAAAGAAAATCCTGAAGGCAACCAGGGAGGAAAAAAACACCTTATATACAAAGGAATAAAGATAATTCTTGTGAGAAACTCATGCAAGCCAGAAGACAATGGAGTAGAGACATCTTTAAAATTCTGAAAAAAAACAAACCTGCCGATAAAAAGAAGTACATAGGATGGGAGAGAGGAATTGGAGATACACTCTTATAAGGTCCTTACACTGCTTGTAAAGCAGTATATTACTTGGAGGTAGACTCTCATTAAAGATGTAAATTGTAAACCCTATGGAAACTACTAATAAAATAATGAGAGACATAAATAGTCAAGAGTAGAGATGAAATAGAATAATAAAAAATACTCAGTTAAAATGACAGGAGGCAACGAGAAAAAAGAAACAAAAAGAACAGATTAAGTAAATAGAAAAAAATATTAAAATACTATATTTTTATCCCAAAACATCAGTAATCACACCAAATGTTTATGTCTAAATACATTAGTCAAAAGATAGAGACAGACTGGATGAAAAACCAATATGCTCTCTACAATATACTATGTACAAGAAACTCACAATATGCTATTGATAATAAACATATACAAGAAACTATACAAAACTAGTTAAAAGTACAATGCTTAAAAAGATATATCATGCAAAATCTGACTTCATTTCTCTTGAGTATATACCTAAGAGTAGAATTGCTAGATAGTATGGTAACTGTGTTTGACCATTTGAGGAGCTGCCAGAATGTTCTCCAAAGTGACTGTACCATTTTATATTCCCACTGGCAGTGTGTGAGGGTTTTAATTTCTTCACATCTTCATCAATACTTATTCTTCACCCACTGCAGTTTTATTGAAATATAATTGGCATAAAGCACTGTATAAAGTTTAAGGTGTACAGCATAATGATTTGACTTACATATATTGTGAAATTACTATCACAGAAGGTTTAGTTAACATATATCATCTCATATACATACAAAAAAAGAGAACAAGTAAAAAAAGTGTTTTTTTTCTTGTGATTAGAACTCTTAGGATTTAGTCTCTTAACAACTTTCATATAATGTTAACTATAACCATCACGTTCTACCTTACACCCTATTATTTATTTATTTTATAGCTGGAAATTTGTACCTTTTGACTACTTTCATCCAATCCCACTTCTCCCCCTCCACCTCTCTTTACCACAAATCTGATCCCTTTTTCTATGAGTTTACTTTTTTCTTTTAAGATTCCACATACAGGTGAGATCATTTAGTATTTGTCTTTTTCTGTCTGACCAATTTCACTTGGCATAATGTCCCCAAGGTCCATCCATGTCATTGCAAATTCAGTATTTCTTTCATTTTGAAAGCTGAATAATATCCCATTGTATATGTATATCACCGCTTCTTTTCCCATTCATCCATTCATGGACACTTGGGTTGTTTCCACATCTTGGTTATTGTAAATAACACTGCTGTGAGCATGGTGGTGCAGATATTTCTTTGACATAGTGTTTTTGTTTCCTTCAGATATATTCCCAGAAATGGAATTGCTGGATCATTAGCTGTATTTTAATTTTTTTGAGGAATCTTCTGAGTGGCTGCACCAACATTTGTTCTTATCTGACTTTTTGACCACAGTCATTCTAGTGGGTGTGAAGTTGTATCTCTTTGTGGTTCTGATTTTTATTTTCCTTATGTTCAGCATTTTTTCATGTGCTTATTGGCCACTTGCATATATTCTTTGGAGAAATGTCTGTTTATATTCTTTGCCCATTTTTAAATTGAATTATTTGTCTTTTTATTATTGTACTGTGAGTATTCTTTATATATTCTAGATACAAATCTTATTAAGTATATGACTTGCAAATATTCCTTCCCATTCTGTGGGTTGTCTTTTCATCTTCTTAATAGTGTCCTTTGAGGCACAATTTTTTTAGATTTCTATAAAGTCCAGTTTATCTATTTTCTTTTTTTTTTTGCTTGTGCTTTTGGGGTCATATCTAAGAATCTACTGCCAAATTCAAAGTCATGAATATTTACCTTTATGCTTTTTTAAAAAATGAGTTTTAGCTTTTACATTTAGTTCTTTGATCCATTTCAAGATAATTTTTGTGTTTGGTGTGAGGTAAGGGTCCAATTTCATTCTTTCTTATATGAATATTCAGTTATCCTGGCACCATTTCTTTCTTTCTTTCTTTCTTTTTAAAATTTATTTTGGGATCATTACTGGCACCATTTCTTAGAAAGACTATTCTTTCCAGACTGAACGATCTTGGTACCTATGTCAAAAATCAATGGACTACAGACACATGGGTCTATTCTGGACTTTCAGTTCTAGTCCACTAATCTTTTTGTCTTTCCTTATGCCTACCAGGGTCTTGATTATTGTACTTTATAGTAAGTGTTGAAATTGGGAAGTGTGTTTCCTTTAACTTTGTTCTTTTCCAAGATTGCTTTGGCTATTCAGGGTCTGTTGAATTCCATATGAATTTCAGAATCAACTTGTCAATTTCTGCAAAAAAGCCTGCTGAGATTCTGATAAGAATTGTATTGAATCTACAGATCAGTATGAATATTGCCATCTTAACAATATTAGTCTTTCAATCCACCAAAATGGTATGTTTCCCATTTACTTAGATCTTTAATTCCTTTCAACTGTACTTTGTAGTTTTCAGAGTATAAATTTTGCAGTTCTTTTGTTAAATTTATCCCTAGGTATTTTATTCTTTTTGACGTTACTCTAAAATGGAGTTGTTTACTTAATTTATCTTTGTGATTGTTCATTGCAAGTGTTTAGAAATCCAATTAACTTTTGTATGTTGACAGTGTATTATACAACCTTGCTAGACTTGTTTATTAGTTCTAGTAGTATTTTAGCAGACTCCTTAGGGTTTTCCATATACAAAATGATGTCATTGATGACTAGAGATAGTCTTACCTCTCTCTTCTTAATGTGGATGCCTTTTATTTGTTTTTCTCAGAATTAGAACTGCTAATGCTAGGTTGAATAGAAGTGGTGAGAGTGTTTTGTTCCTAATTCCAGGAAAAGTATTGATCTTTTTACCATTGGTTATGATGTTTCTGTGTGTGTTTTCTTTTAATAGATGTCCTTTATCAGGTTGAGGAAGTTCCCTATTTCTAGTTTGTTTAGTGTTTTTATCATGCAAGTATATTGGGGTTTGTCAAATGTTTTTTCCATATTGATTTAGATAATCATCTGCCTTTCTTTCTTTTTATTCTACAAATATGAAATATAACATTGTTGATGTTTGGATGTTAAACCAACCTTGCACTCCAGGGATAGATAGATCACACTTGGTCATTGTGTATAATTTTTATATATGTTGCTGGATTTAGTTTGCTAGTATTTTGCTGAGGATTTTTGTATCAGTATTCATGAAAGATCAGTAGTTTTCTTTCCTTGCCATGTCTTTGTCTAGTTTTGATATCAGGATAATGCTGGCCTTAGTAGATGTGTTTGGAAGTGTTCTGTACTTTCCTGTTTTTGTGAAGAATTTGTGATGAACTATTTCAAGTGAAGAGATAATAACTGAAGAATAGATACTAATCCTTTAAATGTTTGTAGAATTCAACAGTGAAGCCATCTGGGTCTGAGAATTTCTTTGTGAATAATTTTAAAGCTGTCAATTGAATTTTTACTTCCTATAAATCTATTCAGGTTTTCCTTTTATTCTTGAGTCAATTTTTGTAGTCTGTATCTTTATAAGAATTGTCCTAAATTATCTAATTTATTGACATACAGTTTGTTCTCAGTACTCCTTTATAATGATTTTTTTCTATCTCTGTAAGGTCAGTAGTAATGTCCCCTTTTTCATTTCTGATTCTGATAATTTGAGTCTTTTCCCTTTTTAAATGATCAATATAGCTAAAGGTTTGTTTATTTTGTTGATCTTTTCAAAGAAATTGCTTTGGTTTCAGTGATTTTTCTCTATTGTTTTTCTATTCTCTATTTCATGGATTTCCTCTCCACTTTTATTATTTCCTTCCTTCCTCTAGGTTTAATTCACTCTTATTTTTCCAGTGTTTTAAGGTAGAAGATTATGTTATTGGCTTGAGATCTTTCTTCTTTTTTAAGATAGGAATTTACAACTATAAATTGCCCTCTAAACACTACTTTAGCTGCATTGCATAAATTTTTGTATGTTGTATCTTCATTTCCCTTCATCTAAAAATTTTTGTAATTTATCTTTTGATTTCCTCTTTAACTATAATTTATCTTCTGATTTCTTCTTTAACTCACATGTTATACAGAAGTGTGTTGTTTAATTTCCATATATTTGTGTTTCCAAGATTTCCTTCCATTATTGATTTATAATTTTATTCTAAGTGGTCAGAGAATATAGTATGTCTTATTCAATCCTTTCAAACTTATTGAGTATTGTTTTATGGCCAATTATCCTGGATAACTTTTTATGTGAATTTGAGAATGAATATTCTCCATTTGTTGGATAAAGTGTTTTATAGATGCCTGTTGGATCTAGTTGGTTTATAATATTGTTCAAAATTCAGTTTCCTTTTGGTCTGCCTCACTGTTTTATCCATTACTGAAGATGGGTATATTGAAGTTTAATTGTTGATTTATTGTTCCCTTTATTTCTCTCAATTTTCTCTTCATGTACTTTGATACTCTGTTGTTGGGTGAATATATGTTTACAAGTGTTATATCTTCCTAAAGGATTAACTCTTTACCATCATAAAACACTTTTCTTTGTATCTATAACATATGTAAAAGTCTATTTGTCTCACATTAACATAGCTATAATTCCACCTTCCCTGTGGTTGCTTTTTGCATGCTATATCTTCTTCCATCCTTATACTTTGAATCTGTTTGTATCTTTGAATTTAAAATGTGTCTCCTGAAGACAGCATATAGCTGGATTTTGTTTCTTTCTCCAACCTGGAAATCTCTGACTTCTTGTTAGATTGTTTAATCCATACATATTCAATACTGTTATTGATATAGTTCAATTTACAACTGCCATCTGTTTTCTGTATGTCTTCTGTCTTTTTTGTTTCTCAATTCCTCTTTTACTTCTTTTTTTGCATTTGACTGCAAATATTCTTTAATGTAGAACTTTAACTCCTTTAATGATTTTTTTTACTGTATTTTCTTGAGTTATTTCATTAGTGGTTGCTGTAAAGCTTACCTTGTAGATCTTAAGTCATCAAATTCAGTTTCAGATTTACAGTAATTTAATTCCAGGGAGATGTAGAAACATTGCTACTATATAGTCCTATTCTTCTCCTCCATTTTTGGGTATTATTGTTATACACAATGCATATATAAATGTTACACACCCAACTATAATATACTGTTACAATGATTATTTTATATAATTTTATATCTTTTAAAGAAGCTGAAAGGAGAGAGGAGAATAAATATACATTTACACAGTTTTTGTCACATTAAGCTTTTAAATTTCTGGTTCTCCTTCTTTATTCCTGTGAATTTGAGTTACCACCTAAAGTCATTTCTTTAGCCTAGTGCAGCTTTACTCTTACCCACCTCCTTTATGCTAATATATTACTTTTCTATATGTTAAACAGTTGTTTTTTAGATCAATTAAGAGAAAAAAGGAGAAAAGTATTCATTTATACTGTTTTTTATAATTATATTATTGCCTTTACTGGTACCTTTTGTTTTATCTTGTGGATTACTGCCTGGGGTCATTTGCTTTCAGCCTAAAGAACTTCCACCAGTATTTGTTGTGAAGTGGTCTGCTATCAGCAAATCCTTTCAGTTTTTATTATCTGTCTTTATAACAGAATATCTTTATTTTTGAAAGACAGCATTGCTGGATATAGGATTCTTAGTTGAGTTTTGTTTTTTCTGTGAGCTTATTGAATATGATATCACACTGTCTTCTGGCCCCCATTGTTTCTGTTGGAAAGTCAGCTTTTAATTTTATTGGCATTTCTTGGTACGTGATGAGTTATCTTTCTCTTGTTGCTTTCAAAATATTCTTGTCTTGAATTTTTAGCATTTTTACTATGACGTGTGTGTTGATCTTTTTGTGTTTATTCTATTTGGAATTCATTGAATTTTCTGGATATATAAATTAATTTTCAAAAATTTGAGAAATTTCAACCATAATTTCTTTGAATATTTTTTTTCTACTACTTTTCTCTCCCTTCCTTCTGGTATTCCTATTATGTGTATGTTGGTGTGCTTAATGATATACCACATTTCCCTAAGAAAGGTTGTTAATTCTTTCTTCTGCCAGTTCAAATCTAACGTTGAGTGCCCCTACTAAATTTTTTCATTTCATTTATTGTACTATTCAACTCCAGAATTTTCACTTGGTTCTTTTTTTAAAAAATTTTTACCTCTTAGGCTCAATTTGATGTGATATTGTCATCATACCTTCCTTTACTTTGTTAAGTCATTGTTTCCTACAGTTCTGTGAACATAGTTATAATGGCTACTTTGAACTCTTTTTCTGATAAATCTGACATCTGGTTGCTCTCACAGGCAGTTTCTGTTGCTTAGCTTTTGTCCCAGTCAAACTTAACTGTTTCTTTGTATATGGTAATTGTTTGGGAAATTGGACATTTTAGATAATATATTGTAGCAACTCTGAGTACCGGCCTGCCACCCTCCTGGAGGTATTATTTTTATTTTCTTGTTTATTTGTTTAGTGACTAGTTGGATTATTTTCATGAAGTCTATTCCCTCTCAGCACCCACAGTCTGAAGCTTCTGTGTTGGTCCTCAGGCAACAGCCTTGAATGTGACTATATCACACAGGGATGACAGTGGCTTTGGCAGGTCCCACTCTGACTCCCTCTTCCCTGGCCACATCAGCTTTTAATCTTCACTAATTGCCAGCTGATTGTTCCATTATTTAAAAAAATTCCCTGTAGCATTAATTTCTCCATAGACTAATCCAATCATGTTTGAGCAACTTTGGTCAATGTTTGAGATTTGTTCTGACCCCAGGGGACTCCTCCCAACTGTCTCCTTCCCTGATTCTCTCTGGCAAACTTGCTGGCCTACGGTTTATTTTATATCTCCAACAAATCTACCAATGTCTTTCAGATTGCTTTTCACTACAACCTCCACTGTTCTTGAGAGTGCTTTTAGGCTTGAACTTTTCAGCATCATGTTACAAATGAACTCAGTGCCTTTGGGAAGAGATCCGGAGCTCTCTGCTCTAAGGCCCACACTGTCCTCTTTGCATGAACTCTGAGCCATAGCTCTGGAGCTGAGAACGGGAACAACGGCACAGTCCTTTCTGTGTGACATTCCCACTTTAGGAGCTGAGTGCTCGGTGGAGAGACAATGGCCTCAGGTCTTCTCAGCATACCTTTCCTGGCTTGGAACCTCTGATTTATGAATTACAAATGACCCAGGGTGAGAGTGATCTGGAACACAGTATTCCCAGCACACCCCACCCATGGTAGAGCCACAAATCCATGAGTGGGGGCTGGGAAGAAGAAGGAAGTCCCCATCTTCAGCTACATGCACCAGGAAGTTGGTCTCAGCTATAGGTAGCTAGAGGCAGGATAAGACATGCTCACATCCTGTCTCTCTGAGGAGAACAGTCCTCTGACGAGGAGCTGGTGAGAGAGGAAACGGTGCTCTTGGCTCTACCCATTTCCATCTTGCTGAGCTGAAAGGGAGAAGGGAAGGAGAGTCTTAGTTCAGTACCACAGACTCTTGCTGTTCTTACTGAGTTTTAGTAGATTTTCATGACTGAATGTTTATTCATTTGCTATATTCCCTTAGGAACATTTCCAGAGACTTTAAATGGTTAGGTTTACTTTTTGTAATTTTTACCAGTTTTATGGGACAGCAAGCCACATGCTATTATGACAGAAGTGCAACTCAAAGAGTTGTTTCTTAATCTCATCTACAAAATTACCACAGCTGTCATCATACTTAATGGTGAAAAGCTGAATGCTTTCTCCCTAAGGTTAGGAAAAAAGCAAGGGTATCATCTCTCACTATTCCTAATCAACTTTATAACGGAAGTCTTATCCAGTGCAATAAGGCATGAAGAATAAATAAAAGGCATACAGATTGGAGAAGGGGAAAAATATTTTATTTGTATAACTCAGTTATTTACATAGAAAATCTCAGAGATTTTACAAAAAACTTCTATAAATAAGTGATTTTAGCAAGGTTGCATGATACAAGGTCAATATGAAAAAAGCAATTATATTTCTATATACTATCAATATAGAGTTAGAATTCAAAGTTTACAAAACAGCACATTTACCATAGTACAAAAAATTAAGCAATTAGGTATAAATCTAACAAAATCTGTACAGGATCTTATACTAAAAATTATAAGGCACAAAGGGAATCAACAATGACCTAAATAAATGGCAATGTACCCATGATCATAGATCAGAACAGTCAATATTGTTAAGATGTTAATTCTCCCCAAATTGATCTAGAGATTGATGACAAACCTATTCAAAATACCAGCAGACTTTTTTTGTATATATTGACAAGCTGTTACTAAAATTTATATGGAAATCAAAGCAATTAGAACAGTGAAAATAACTTGGAAAAGAAGAACAAAATTGAAAGGTTCAACTACCTGATTTTAACACTTATTATAAAACTATAGTTGTCAAAACAATATGATATTGGTAAAATAGTAGTTACATAGATCAAAAGGGTAGAATAGAAAGTCCAGAAGTAGATTTCTGCAAATAACTTTGACAAGTTACAAAGGAAATTCAATGGATAAAGGATAATTTTTTCAAGAAATTAACAGTTGGCTATCTCTATGCACAACAGTGAACGCTGACCCAAACCATACATCTTATACAAAACAAATTCAAAATGAATCATAGATCCAAATGTAAAATGTGAAAATGCAAAACTCCTATTACAAGAAAAGAGGAGAATATCTTTGTGATCCTGAATTAGGCAAACAGTTTTAAGATAAGACACTGAGAGCATGATTCAAAGGAAAAAAAAAATAAATCAGATTTTATCAAAATTAAAAAACTATTACTCTGGAAAAGACATTGTTAAAAGAATGAAAAAACAAAACACAGGCTGGGAGAAAATATCTGCAAATCACATTTGTGATAAAGGACTGTGTCCATTATATAAATAACTTTTAATGTTCAACTATAAGACAAATAATCAAAATTTAAAAATAAGTAAAATATAGGAATATATAGAGGTAGCAAATAAACATATGTAAAAATTTCCAAAATCATTAGTCATTAGAGAAATGCAAATTTGAATTATAATGAGATACCATTACACTCCTACTGGTATGGCTTAAATAAAAAATTCTAACAACTTCCGGGAAGATGGTGGTGTGAGCAGGGCGGCAGAAATCTCCTCCCAACACTATATTTATCTACGAAAATACAGAAAATACATCTATTCCTAAAAGAGAGATGAGAATACACAGGAAAGCGCACAGCGTGCAGCTACACTCGAGAGGACTCGGCACCCCAAGAGGCAGAGCGATAAAGGGCCCTGCGGGGTGGCACAGTCACAGCTGTGGAATAGTGGAGCAATAGCGCCACCTAGAGCATTCCCACAGAATCTACGTCCGGTGGGCATTTTTTTTTGTTTTTTTTGTTTTGTTTTGTTTTTTGTTTTGTTTTTTCTTTTCTTTCTTTTTTTCTTTCTTTCCATTTTTTTTCTCTTTTTTTTTCTTCTCTTTTTAAAGTCTTAAAGAGCCCAGCTGACATACGTGGCAACTATCAGTGACCAAATTATACAGCCATGAAAAGACAGAGGAATATGGTTCAGACCAAATCAACCAGACAACCCCAGAGAGGGAGTCTGAAGGGATGGAAATGCACAGCCTCCCTGAAAAAGAATTTAGAATAAAAGTCATAACCATGCTGATGGACCTACAGAGAAATGTGCAAGAGCTGAGGGAGGAAGTGAGGGAACTGAGGAAAGACAATACAGAAATCAGACAAGCGATCGACGGGCTTAACAGCAGAATGGATGAGATGCAAGAGACTGTTAATGGAATAGAAAACAGAGAACAAGAGTACAGAGCAGCTGAGGCAGAGAGAGATAAAAGGATTTCTAGGAATGAAAGAATATTAAGAGAACTGTGTGACCAATCCAAACGGAACAATATTCGCACTATAGGAGTACCAGAGGAAAAAAAAAAAAAAAAAGGGATAGAAAGTGTCTTTGAAGAAATAATTGCTGAAAACTTTCCCTCACTGGGGAAGGAAGTAGTCTCGCAGTCCACCGAAGCTCATAGATCTACCAACACAAGGGACCCAAGGAAGACAACACCAAGACACATAATTATTAAGATGGCAAAGATCAAAGATAAAGACAGGGTATTAAAGGCAGCTAGAGAGAGAAAAAAGATCACCTACAAAAGGAAAACCCATCAGACTATCATCAGACTTCTCAACAGAAACCTTACAGGCCAGAAGAGAATGGCATGATATATTTAACGTAATGAAACAGAAGGGCTTCGAACCAAGAATATTGTATCCAGCACGATTATCATTTAAATATGATGGAGGGATTAAACAATTTCCAGACAAACGAAAGTTGAGAGAGTTTGCCTCTCATAAACCACCACTACAGGATATGTTAAATGGACTGCTCTAGATGGAAGCACACCTAAGGCTAAAAAGATGTCACCAGAGAAAATAAAATCATAGCAAAGAAAGCAGACCATCAAATACCAACTAAAGGCAAAGAATAAAACACCTATTATAGAAAGAATGGAGGAGGAGGAATAAGAAGGGAGAGAAAGAAAGAAACATCAGACTGTGTTTACAATAACTTAACAAAGTTAAGTTAGATTGTTAGATAGTAAAGAAGCAACCCTTGAACCCTTGGTAACCACGAATCTAAAGCCAGCAATGGCAATAAGTACATACCTATCAATAATCATCCTAAATGTAAATGGACTGAATGCAGCAATCAAAAGACACAGAGCAACAGAATGGATAAAAAAGCAAGACCCATCTATATGCTGCCTACAAGAAACTCACCTCAAATCCAAAGATATACACAGACTAAAAGTGAAGGGATGGGAAAAGATATTTCATGCAAACAACAAAGAGAAAAAAGCAGGTGTTGCAGTACTTGTATCAGACAAAATAGACTTCAAAACGAAGAAAGTAGCAAAAGATAAAGAAGGACATTACATAATGATAAAGGGTCAGTCCAACAAGAAGATATAACCATTATAAATATATATGCACCCAACACAGGAGCGCCAGCATATGTGAGACAAATACTAACAGAATTAAAGGAGGAAATAGACAGCAATGCATTCATCTTAGGAGACTTCAACACCACTCACTCCAGAGGACAGATCAACCAGACAGAAAATAAGTAAAGACACAGAGGCACTGAACAACACACTAGAACAGATGGACCTAACAGACATCTACAGAACTCTACACCCAAAAGCAACAGGATACACATTCTTCTCAAGTGCACATGGAACATTTTCAGAATAGACCACATACTAGGCCACAAAAAGAACCTCAGTAATTTCAAAAATATTGAAATCCTACCAACCAAATTCTCAGATCACAAAGGTATAAAACTAGAAATAAATTTTAGAAAGAAATCAAAAGGCTCACAAATACATGGAGACTTAACAACATTCTCCTAATTAATCAATGGGTCAATGACCAAATCAAAACAGAAATCAAAGAGTATATGGAGACAAATGACAACAACAATACAAAGCCACAGCTTCTGTGGGACGCAGCAAAGGAAGTTCTAAGAGGAAAGTATATTGCAAGCCAGGCCTATTTAAAGAAAGAAGAACATTCCCAAATGAATAGTCTAAAGACACAATTACTGAAATTGGAAAAAGAAGAACAAATGAGGCCCCAAGTCACCAGAAGGAGGGACATAATAAAGATTAGAGAAGAAATAAATAAAATTGAGAAGAATAAAACAATAGAAAAATCAATGAAACCAAGAGCTGGTTCTTTGAAAAAATAAACAAAATAGATAAACCCCTAGCCAGACTCATTAAGAGAAAAAGAGAATCTACACACATAAACACAATCAGAAATGAGAATGGAAAAATCACGACGGACCCCACAGAAATACAAAGAATCATAAGAGAATATTATGAGAATCTATATGCTAACAAGCTGGAAAACATGGAAGAAATGGACAACTTCTTAGAAAAATACAACCTTCCAAGACTGACCAAGCAAGAAACAGAAAAACTAAACAGACCAATCACCAGTGATGAAATCGAATTGGTAATCAAAAAACTACCCAAGAACAAAACCCCTGGGCCTGATGGATTCACCTCTGAATTCTACCAGACATATAGAGAAGAAATAACACCGATTCTCCTTAAAGTTTTCCAAAAAATAGAAGAGGAGGGAATACTTCCAAACTCATTCTATGAAGCAGCATCACTCTAATACCAAAACCAGGCAAAGACCTCACCAAAAAAGAAAATTACAGACCAATATCCCTGATGAACGTAGATGCAAAAATACTCAACAAAATATTAGCAAACCGAATTCAAAAATACATCAAGAGGATCATACACCATGATCAAGTGGGATTCATCCCAGGGATGCAAGGATGTTACAACATTCGAAAATCCATCAACGTCACCCACCACATCAATAAAAGGAAGAACAAAAACCACATGATCATCTCCATAGATGCTGAAAAAGCATTTGACAAAATTCAGCATCCATTCATGATTAAAACTCTCAACAAAATGGGTATAGAGGCAAGTACCTCAACATCATAAAGGCTATATATGACAAACCCACAGCTAACATCATACTTAACGGCGAGACGCTGAAAGCTTTTCATCTAAGATCGGGAACAAGACAGGGATGCCCACTCTCTCCACTGTTATTCAACATAGTACTGGAGGTCCTAGCCACAGCAATCAGACAAAACAAAGACATACAAGGCATCCAGATTGGTAAAGAAGAAGTCAAATTGTCACTATTTGCAGATGACATGATACTGTACATAAAAAACCCTAAAGATTCCATTCCAAAACTACTAGAACTAATATCTGAATTCAGCAAAGTTGCAGGATACAAAATTAACACACAGAAATCTGTTGCTTTCCTATACACTAATGATGAACTAACAGAAAGAGAAATCAGAAAAACAATTCCATTCACAATTGCATCAAAAGAATAAAATACCTAGGAATAAACCTAACAAAGGAAGTGAAAGACCTGTACTCTGAAAACTACAAGACACTCCTAAGAGAAATTAAAGAGGACACTAACAAATGGAAATGCATCCCATGCTCTTGGCTAGGAAGAATAAATATTGTCAAAATGGCTATACTACCTAAAGCAATCTACAGATTCAATGCAATCCCTATCAAACTACCAACAGCTTTCTTCAATGAACTGGAACAAATAATTCTAAAATTCATATGGAACCACAAAAGACCCCGAATAGCCAAAGCAATCCTGAGAAGGAGGAATCAAACAGGGGGAATTACAATCCCTGACTTCAAGCTCTACTACAAAGCCACAGTAATCAAGACAATTTGGTATTGGCACAAAAACAGACCCACAGACCAGTGGAACAGAATAGAAAATCCAAACATTAACCCAAACATATACAGTCAATTAATATTTGATAAAAGTGCCTTGGATATACAATGGGGAGATGACAGCCTCTTCAGCAGCTGGTGTTGGAAAAAACTGGACAGCTACATGTAAGAGAATGAAACTGGACTACTGTCTAGCCCCATACACAAAGGTAAACTCAAGGTGGATCAAAGACTTGAATGTAAGTCATGAAACCATAAAACTCTTAGAAAAAAACATAGGCAAAAATCTCTTGGACATAAACATGAGCAACTTCTTCATGAACATATCTCCCCGGGCAAGGGAAACAAAAGCAAAAATGAACAAGTGGGACTATATCAAGCTGAAAAGCTTCTGTACAGCAAAGGACACCATCAGTAGAACAAAAAGATCCTACAGTATGGGAGAATATATTCATAAAAAACGTATCTGATAAAGGGTTGACATCCAAAATATATAAAGAACTCATGCATCTTAACAAACAGAAAGCAAATAATCCAATTAAGAAATGGGCAGAGGACATGAATAGACACTTCTCCAAAGAAGAAATTCAAATGGCCAACAGGCACATGAAAAGATGCTCCACATCGCTAATCATCAGAGAAATGCAGATTAAAACCACAATGAGATATCACCTCACACCAGTGAGGATGGCCAACATCCAAAACACAAACAACAACAAATGTTGGCGAGGATGTGGAGAAAAGGGAACCCTCCTACACTGCTGGTGGGACTGCAAATTAGTTCAACCATTGTGGAAAGCAGTATGGAGGTTCCTCAAAAAACTCAAAATAGAAATACCATTTGACCCAGGAATTCCATTCCTAGGAATTTACCCTAAGAATGCAGCAGCCCAGTTTGAAAAGGACAGATGCACCCCTATGTTTATCGCAGCACTATTTACAATAGCCAAGAAATGGAAGCAACCTAAGTGTCCATCAGTAGATGAATGGATAAAGAAGATGTGGTACATATACACAATGGAATATTATTCAGCCATAAGAAGAAAACAAATCCTACCATTTGCAAGAACATGGATGGAGCTAGAGGGTATTATGTACAGTGAAATAAGCCAAGCCGAAAAAGACAGGTATCCAATGATTTCACTCATATGTGGAGTATAAGAACAAAGAAAAAATACTGAAGGAACAAAACAGCAGTAGACTCACAGAACCCAAGAACGGACTAATAGTTACCAAAGGGAAAGGGACTGGGGAAAATGGGTGGGAAGGGAGAGATAAGAGGGAAAAAGGGGCATTAAAATTAGCAGATGTAATGTTGGGGGGCACGGGGAGGGCAGTACAACTCAGAGAAGACAAGCAGTGATTCTATAGCATCTCACTACGCTGATGGACAGTGACTGTAATGGGGTTGGTTGGGGGGACCTGATGAAGGGGTAGTTTAATAACCGTAATATTGCACATGTAATTGTAGATTAATGATAATAAAATAAATTATATTAAAAAAAAGAATGAAATACCTGGGAATAAATCTAACCAAGGAAGTGAAAGACCTGTACTCTGAAAACTACAAGACACTCCTAAGAGAAATTAAAGAGGACACTAACAAATGGAAATGCATCCCATGCTCTTGGCTAGGAAGAATCAATATTGTCAAAATGGCTATACTACCTAAAGCAATCTACAGATTCAATGCAATCCCTATCAAACTACCAACAGCTTTCTTCAATGAACTGGAACAAATAATTCTAAAATTCATATGGAACCACAAAAGACCCCGAATAGCCAAATCAATCCTGAGAAGGAGGAATAAAACGGGGAATTACACTCCCTGACTTCAAGCTCTATTACAAAGCCACAGTAATCAAGACAATTTGGTATTGGCACAAAAACAGACCCACAGACCCATGGAACAGAATAGAAAATCCAAACATTAACGCAAACATATACAGTCAATTAATATTTGATAAAGGAGCCTTGGATATACAATGGGGAGATGACAGCCTCTTCAGCAGCTGGTGTTGGAAAACTGGACAGCTACATGTAAGAGAATGAAACTGGACTACTGTCTAGCCCCATACACAAAGGTAAACTCAAGGTGGATCAAAGACCTGAATGTAAGTCATGAAACGATAAAACTCTTAGAAAAAAACATAGGCAAAAATCTCTTGGACATAAACATGAGTGACTTCTTTATGAACATACCTCCCCGAGCAAGGGAAACAAAAGCAAGAATGAACAAGTGCGACTATATCAAGCTGAAAACCTTCTGTAAAACAAAGGACACCACCATCAGTAGAACAAAAAGAAATCCTACAGTATGGGAGAATATATTCATAAATGACGTATCCAATAAATGGTTGACATCTAAAATATATAAAGAACTCACGCATCTCAACAAACATAAAGTAAATAATCCAATTAAGAAATGGGCAGAGGACATGAATAGACACTTCTCCAAAGAAGAAACTCAGATGGCCAACAGGCACATGAAAAGATGCTCCACATTACTAATCATCAGAGAAATGCAGATTAAAACCACAGTGAGATATCACCTCACACCAGTGAGGATGGCCAACATCCAAAACACAAACAACAACAAATGTTGGTGAGGATGTGGAGAAAAGGGAACCCTCTTACACTGCTGGTGGGAATGCAAATTAGTTCAACCATTGTGGAAAGCAGTATGGAGGTTCCTCAAAATACTCAAAATAGAAGTACCATTTGACCCAGAAATTCCACTCCTAGGAATTTACCCCAAGGATGCAGAAGCACAGTTCGAAAAAGACAGATGCACCCCTATGTTTATTGCAGCACTATTTACAATAGCCAAGAAATGGAAGCAACCTTAGTGTCCATCAGTAGATGAATGGATAAAGAAGAAGTGGTACATATACACAATGGAATATCATACAGCCATAAGAAGAAAACAAATCCTACCATTTGCAAGAACATGGATGGAGCTAGAGAGTATTATGCTCAGTGAAATAAGCAAAGCCAAAAAGACAAGTATCAAATGATTTCACTCATATGTGGAGTATAAGAACAAAGAAAAAAACTGAAGGAACAAAACAGCAGCAGACTCACAGAACCCAAGAACGGACTAATAGTTACCAAAGTGAAAGGGATGGGGAGGATGGGTGGGAAGGGAGGGACAAGGGGGAAAAATGGGTATTACGAGTAGCAGATGTAATGTTGGGGGGGCACGGGGAGGGCTGTACAACTCAGAGAAGACAAGTAGTGACTCTATAGCATCTCACTACGCTGATGGACAGTGAGTGTAATGGGGTTGGTGGCGGGGACCTGATGAAGGGGGTAGATTAATCACCATAATATTGCACATGTAATTGTAGATTAATGATACTAAAATAAATTATAAAAATAAAATAAAATACATCATTTTAGTTTAAAAAAACAACTAATTTTTCCTCAGAAAATAGGGATTATACTATCTCTGAAATAATTTGGGTAAGGAACAAATAAAAAAATACTTCATGAACTTTAAAGTTCAACACAGCTATTGTGTATTACGCATGGGCATTCAATGATGAGTAAGACAGAGGTATACTAAAGAAATTTACTGTCTAGTTGGAGAAAGATTAAACAAATGCTTATTAAATAATGTGGAAATGACAGAGATAAGAACAAGGCAATAAGGGGTCAATAAGGAGGGGAATTCCAGCAGTAAAAATTAACCCAAAGAATAAAGTTCGTAAATAATAAAATGTATCACAAGTTGAATATAAAGGGCTAGATCACAGTGGGATGTAAATGTGAGAAGTCATTAATGAACATGAACTGGGATCTGGGAATTTTAGCCCCACATGGACTTTAAAAAAGCCTGAAGTGGCAAAAATTATGACAAAATGGAAAAAGTACCTCACGATGATTTAGAAGTTGTTCTAAATCTAATGCCATTTGATTCTTCATCTGTAGTAAAGCTGATTTTTCTTTATTTAAATTGCTGAAAAAAAAACACAGCCAGATTTTAAAATGTCCCCATATTGGTATAAATTTAATAAATAAATACTAAATAGCAAAAGACTAAAGACAAATATGATAGTCTGAATTAAAGATAAATTAAATTTATAGTCCATATAGATACCAGACCAACCACTATAATGTTTGATTAATCAACGGCCTATTTTGTAAGAAGACCTTTAATAATCATTCGACAATGCAATTGAGATGCTTTCTGAAATACTTTCCTGCTTAGCAGGGACATAAAATTAGTGTTTTAAACATGACTGTTTACTCCTGAAATGGAAAAACATAAGGCAGAATTCATAAAGAGGTAAAAATTATGTGCAGGCAAAATATTAAAACTCAAAACACTGGAAGTTAAAATAAAACACTTATCTTTAAAACTGAAAGTAGCATTTCATAATTTACCACACACTAAATTAGCAGGTATATAACCGAGTTAGACAGGTGAATCAGATGTTCAGTCTGTAGCAAACTGGTGAAAACAACTTTTGTCTCAAATTCTTAGTTCAATCTTCAATTTTTAAGTCTGTAATGTCTATTTCCCTTTGATATGACCTATTTCCTGACAGGAAAAGGTGAGAAGCCTAAGTGTAAGGACATATTAATATATATATATTTGACATATTAATATTTGAAAAGAAAAATATCTGGGGCCTGTCTTCTGGAGTTTTATTATTCAATATATAAAAATAAAGTAGAACTATTAAGTGAAATATTCTTTGAAAGCCACTGGAATGAAGCCACTCAGCATGCCCTACCACAAGAATTAAAGAAATCAACAACACATGTTAAGAACATAATATCTTAAATGTCAAAAACGAAATGCAGGAAGGTAAAATTAGAATTATTTTGCTGAACAGGTAAGATATTTCGTTATGCTTTAAGAAAATGGAAAGGCACCAATTTTTAAAATACTAGGCAGAAGTTTTTTAAAATTCAAGGAATAGTAGTAGGTATTCTGGAAGAACTGATAATTCCAAGGACTTAAGAGGAAAAAACTCACATTCCTGTCCTTCCTAATAATTGAGAACTTCCCCAAGGAAGCATCATAATTTATCCTCTGAGAAGAAAGACTAGATGCATTGTGACTTCTGTTTCTAACTGTGGCACTGACTCAACTGTGTGGTATAAAACATGGCACACAATACCCTACTAACTTCAGTTTTCACATCTGTAAAAGTGGAAAATAATACTCATGTATGTCTAAAGGATATGTGAATTATCTGATGAATGATTATGTAAAGCACTGAACACAGAAAACTTCATAAATACTATATAGTGTCACTAATTCAGATGAAAAACAGGCATCAGAGGACACAGTAATTAAATGCCAATAAAGGCAAAGCAGCTCAGCAGAAAAACAAACCGACTTTTGGAGGGAGGCGTCAGAGGTCCTTTTGAGCTGCAGAGTTTAAAAGAACAAGTGATAAAAAGGAAAATAAGCACCATGTTTTGCCAGAGTCCCCCAAAGTATGGTAAAGATCAGATGTTTCTACAGCTATAGAATTTGAATCTATCTTTAGCTAGAATCAGTTTGAAGGGGCAATATTTTTCAAAGTTAAACATCCAGTAAATAGGAATAGGAATTTTAAAGAATAAGTATGTGTTAGTGTTTGTGTACTTGTACACACATACACATAGTACGTAAACATCACACGTAGTACACACACACACAAACTCTCAAATGCCATTAAATGACTTGCAGTGTAATAGGAATGGAATGTTGATGTAATTAAGTGATTTGATGGGCTAATTTGTTAGAAATGTTTTATATGTAGTGTTTTATTTTTTTCACAATAAATATTCCATATTCAAATTGCACAAATAACTATATAACATGGATAGAAGATGGGTGAGTACGTGACTTGATTTACAGAGCAACTCTGTTTTACCTGTAAGATGCTGGTTTATCACAAACAGTATAGACTCCAGAGACGATATTTGGGTATGTTTTTTCTAAGTCTTAGTCTTCCCTATAATATACTCTTAAACCACGAGGGAGACTGCATTCAACATGTGGGTCTCTAAAACTGAGTATGATGATTATTATACTCTGGGTTCTTCCAGGATGTAATTACTCAATAGAGCTTAGTCTCCGTAAGACACATTTCATAACAGTGGAAACTTACCTTTAAAATACAAAGCTTCTATGCGTTGACTCATAAATCAACTACAAAACAAATCTTCTTATAAGGACATCTATCGTGAATGGTGTATTACACCCATAATCGTTCAAGTCACTGTTAATTATTACTTAGAAATTCATGTTTATGGCTCTGTGCAAATTGCTATATGAAAACATATTCCTGATATATTGTTCTTTAACTTCCTGGATCAATATACCCTGGTGTAGAACAGAAAAAAAAACACCCTGGCTTAGCTTTACAAGATGAAGTTGTCTTTGTCTTTTATTCTTAAAGTACTAGTTGAGAATAAACCAAGAACTGACAAAAGGGAAAGAAAATTTATGCTAATTATTCTCTTTCCATGCTTCCTACAGTTCTAAACTATAGATCAGAATATACAGTCCCGACTGTCTCTTGTGGCTTGGTAGAGGACAGTTAACAGTGCTAGTGGTACAACAGATTATTACTTTAATGAGAGGGGGACTTAAAGTAGTTAATAGTGATATCTCAGTGTTAGCTTTTAACATATTTATGATGATTTCATTTTAGAGCATATTTACTCTAACCTTTCAAGACATTGAGTATATTGCATGAATAGCTAAATTTGCAAATTGTGCGTGTGGTATAGTTTTACTTTCTAGGAAAATGATAGAAATATTCAGTTCTTTAAAGAGCTTTTATTGCATAAGCTAGAGAAACATTTAAAGAATAAACAATTAATGCCTGTATCTTTTATAATTAAAATTGACACCAGCAAAGAGGAATATGAATTTTCAAGGAACATAATCATACAGTGATTTTTTTGGATGGGACACCTAATGTTTACATTTCTAATTTATGAAGGAAAAGAGGAAGGGAAGTAACATTTACTGAGTTTCTTTCATGTGCCAGAAGCTTTATATATGTTACTGCATTTAATTTTCACGACTATCCCTTGATGTGTTAACATGTGTATTTTACAGACACGTTTACCACGAGAAAAGAAACCATGCTGATGTGTATCCACAGTTCAGGATAACTCCTTTATATTTGAAATGTCATCAGCTCAGTACTGTGATTTATCCTGCTGTACCTGACTTGGTGACTGGGCTGCTCTTCATGGTATCACATCATTTCCTTCATGGTCATAGGGATGCATCTACAGTATCTCAGAGGCCATAATTAAACTACTGAAAGCACCTTAATTTTTCTACATTAGAAGGTAGCTGCTTCAATTAAGAGCAACATTTCATATCCTGTGAAATGTTAGTTCAGAATCTACTAAAATATTAAGCAATAAATTTATAAAACATTTATAGCTTTAAAGGGCTCAGATGTTTAGCATAAAATTATTTTTTGTAGTTACTTACATAAGTGGCATAGTTTTTATGGTTTCTATTGCTGTTATTAGGGGAGTCCTGATTTTTGTCAAAATTCAACATATTTGGAGAAATTTTATTTCTCACTTTAAAGATAATTTTCAACATAAGAATGTGTAAAATGTAAGATAAATTGTAATAATAGCAAACATTTACAGAGCATTTATAATGTTTAGGCATAGTGCTATATATATATCAAAGATTAAATGATTTAATGTCAGAATAACCATATGACTTAGGTGTTGTTCGGACTTCATTTCACAGACAAAAAATTGGCTATACTGTCCAATATTACAGCCATTAGCCAAGCACAACTGGCAATTAAAATTAAAATTAATTTAATTTAAATAAAATAAAATTTAGTTCCTCAGTCACATCAGTCATATTTCAAATGCTTAGCCACATGTGCCTAGTGACTACCACACTGACAGACAGATATGGAGTATTTTTTTTATTCCCTGTCCCTCCCCTCAGATATGGAATATTTTTACCATTACAGAACATTCTATTGGACAACAGAGGTTTTAGAGCACTTAACTTCCTCCAATTCAAAACCAAGTACTTACTGGATTTGAATCCATCTAACCTACCTATAGAGCCTGAACTCCCTTTTAAAATATGTTTTATAAAGACAATTTTATTATGGAATATTTTGAAAGAAGAGATAAAATATAACAAACTCCCATGTATCCATCATCCAGCTTCATCAATTATCAACTCATTAAAGCCTTAGTTTTAACCACTATTTTACACTATTTTTCTGTTTCTCTTCCTTAATTATATTAGTTGATGACAAATTATCCCTTATTCAGAATAGAACATAGGGAGGCAGTATAACATAATGGTTAAGAGTATATAGAATTAAAAGGAGTATAGAACTAGGAACAGAAGTAGAAATAGAAATCTGGATTTAAATTCTGGCCCTACCACAAAACTATAAGTTCTTAGATGACAAGTTGCTTAATTTCTCTAGGACTGAATTTGTTTATCTTTATAATTTTCTTCTACAACAAGCTACTATTTTTCTTATATTAAACATTTTCAACGACCATAATTCTTAGTGAAAGAAATATTCAAATAAATTTATTTGAAGGTAGCTGTGAAAGAGGTAATTTTTTCCCACAGGACTTTTATGTATCTCCACTCCAAGGATACAAAAGTAAAACAAGATGCTAATAAAAAACTTCAATATAACACAAATATATAATACTGGAAGAAAAAATTCTATTTGAGGTTCTTTCTCAATTTCCTTAAGATAACTAAGTGTCTAGTGAATGATGAGACATAATTCCTATTGCCCCAATAGCTATTTATAGAAAAATTGTTTAATTCATTGAATTAATTTATTACTGCTGGTTATGAGTATTCCCAATACATTTTAACTTTAAAATTAATCTAGAAATATGTTTATGTTGATGTTTAAAGCGCAAAAGTAATTTAAAATTATTTTATCGTATCATCAAAAAATTAAGATCAGGACTAAAGTTCTACACCAATTATTTTGGTAAGGTAGAAACAAGAGGAGAAGATAATTATTCTGACTCACCAAAAAGAACACTCATACTTGGGAGTTAATTACCAGTAGTTTAATTTTTTTGGTTATATACCTTAGGAATTTAGTAACTATTTTCCAATTGTTTTTCAATTCCTTAATTTAATAATTTCCATTTCCATCTAATTCTCTGCTTCCACATATACGACCCCGTTAATAGTTTATCTAATAATTTATTTTAATAATCTTACAACCTAATAACTAAGCCAACTAACCAATCACACAGGGGTTAAAAACCTCACTATGCATAGAATCATTATTTTACTGAAATTTAAAAAGACTAAGATGATTATAGAGATGAACAGATAAAGAATTTGAATGATTATTAAATGGAGCAAGTTATTTGGATAAGGTGTCATGAAAGGAAACAATTTCAATCTAAGAAAGTACAAGGAATTTATTTACCTTTATGTAAATCATGGGTTATTCAATGTAAAGGGCCTGGGGAAGAAAACCCTAAAAATTCTTTGGCAAAGTCAACATGAATCTAAGTAAATGTGTACATTCTATCTGTTTCAGTCATTTGACTTTACAGTGGCATCTGGTTTTATTTCTCTTCTCCCTTGGGTCAACCCCCAGCCCACTAAAGAATTATAGGGGAACAAGGAAAGGATAGTTGCTGGGTGCCCGAGGGTGGGTGGAGTGCTTCATTACCAATTGTAGCATTGCTATGTCCAGGCTGAGATTTCTGATCATAAGTTAAAATGTGAGCCCCTAATGTGATGTGACCTAGTTTTTCCTCAGAGGAATTTACTACTCATTAAATTTAAGACTTTCATTATTTAAATTTTTTCTTCATAATTTACAACCTGAATTCATCCACAGCAGTACTTTTTACAATGCCTTTATTATTCAGTAAAAGATTTGTAGATGGTTTACCTGACATCTTTCTCAAGTTGTGTAATACGCTCCTTCAGTGAATCAATCTTAGAATCTCTCTGACGCACTGATTCAATAAGGTATCTGTAAGGTTGTTGAGTCTGGTTTAATAGAGAATTGGCCCTGTCAAGCTAAAGAAAAACAGCTTTAATTAAAATTAGAAATTTTAGGAGAAGCCAAAATTATTCAAAATATAGCATATATACAGTACACCAACTAACTCTACCTTGCATGAATTACTTTGAAAACTCTTCCTGTGTAAGTTTGAATATGTTTTAAAATTACTAATCAATATAACTATTCTAATAAAAAGAATTTGTAAATAGGAAAGACAGTTTTAAATAAAATATGAATTGTTACCCAATTTGGGGGATGGATAACCTAAATTTTCTTACCGTATGTTAGTCTAAGAAGATATGTGACAGAAAACTTTTCTTTTAATGAATATCCATTAGCTAAAAATGAAAATCTTTTTGAATTTATTTCTACTTAAAATAAGTCACATAATTTAATTTTTCATATCTTCATATTCTTTATTTTTATTTGTAAAACAGATCATGTACCTAAATCATGATGTATCAATTTTCTAAAAATTTGTGAATAAACTGTCAATAACAAAATTTATCCATTTTACAGTGTACAATTCAGTGGCACTAAGTACATTCAGAATGTTGTGTAACTATTGCTAGTATCTATTTCCAGAACATTTCCTCAAACAGAAACTCTGCATCCATTATGGCAAAAATATTTCCCAACCCCCAGCTTCCAGAAAACTCTATTCAATTTTACTATAATTTGCCCACTCCAGATACTGCATATAAGTGGATTCATATATTTGTCATTTTGTGTTTGCTTATGTCACTTAATGTAATGTGTTCAAGGTTCACCCACGTTGTACCATGTATTAGAACCATTCCTTTTTATGACTAGATAATATTCCACTATATGTCTACAGCACATTTTAGTCATTCAGCTGTTGATGGATACTTGGGTTGCTTCCACTTCTTGGTTATTGTGACCAGTGCTGTTATCAACAGTGATGTATAAATATCTGTTTGGGTCCCTGTTTTCCTTTCCTTTGGCTATCTACCTAAGAGTAGAGTGTAATTGCTGGGTCATATGGTAATCTTACATTTAACTTTTTGAGTAACTGCCAACTGTTCTCCATAGCAGCTGTATTATTTTACATTCCTACCAATAATGCACTTGGTTCCAATTTCTCCGCATCCTTGCTAACAGTTATTTTATGGGCCTATTGGCCATTTGAAAATGCTCTTTGGAGAAATGGCTTTTCAAGTGTTTTACCCATATTTTAACTAGGTAGTCTGTTTTTTGTTGTTGAGTGGTAAGAGTTCTTTTTTTCCCCTCTGGATATTAAACCATTTTAGATACATGCTTTGCAAATATATTCTCCCATTCTGTGGGTTGTCTTTCATTCTCTTGATAAAAGTCCTTTGCTTATAAAAGTTTTTAATGTTGGTGGTCCAACTTACCTATCTTTTGTTGCCTATACTTTTGATATCATTTTAAAGAAACCATTGCTAAATCCAAGGTCATGAAGAAGATTGTCTCTTACGTTTTCTTCTATGAGTTTTATACCTCTGCATGTGAGATTTAGGCCTTTGATTAATTTTTCTTTTTACCTTTTTTATTGAAATATAGTTGATAAACAATATTACATTGGTTTAAGATGTACAACATAGTGATTCAATAATTATAATACATTACTAAACACTCAACATGGTAAGTATCGTTACCATCTGTCACTATGCCAAGAAATTACAATATTATGTTACATTCCCTATGGTCTTTGATTCATTTTAAGTTAACTTTTGTATGTAGCGTTAAGGTATGCACCTAATTTCAATCTTTTACATGTACATATCCAGTTTTAGCAGCACCTTTTGTTGAAAAGACTTTCTCCATTGAATGGTCTTGGCAACCTTGACAAAAGACAATTGACCATATATGTGAGAGTTTATTTCTGGGCTATTTTATTCCAGTAGCCAGTACAGTACTTTTTTGATTACTGCAGCTGTTACAGTAAGTTTTAAAATCTAGAAATGTGAGTCTTCCAACCTTTTTTTTCCTTTTCAAGATTATTTTGGGTATTCAGGGTCTTCCTAAAATTCCATATGAATTTATGATGGATTTTCCTATTTCTAAAAAAAAAAAAAGCCACTGGGATTATTGCACTGAATCTGTGAATAGTCATTTAAGGCTTCTAATCAATGAACTTGGATGTCTTTCCATCTATTAAGTCTTTTTATAATTTCTTTCAGCAATTTTTAATAGTTTACAGTGTATAAGTCTATTTTTTGTTTAAGTTTATTCCTAAGGATTTTATTTTTTTGATATTATATTATAAATGGAACTGTTTTCTTAATTTCCTTTTTGGGTTGTTCATTGTTAGTATACTATGTACAATTTTATATTATGCCTTTTCACTTCACCTTATGTCATAACTATTTTTCTGAGTTGTTGGAGTACCTTAATTTATATTTTTAATAGTTATAAAACTGTCTAGTAAGCCAATGTGCCGTAATTTAATTACATTGTGTACAGTAATAAATGTCTAGGATGTTATCAATTTTTGACTAGTATAAATGTGATCAACAAACTGTTTTTTGTATCGTAGATGTTTTGTCTTAAATTTTTTTCAGAACTGAAGATACACTAAAATTTAAGCATTATAATTACGTAATGCTCTTGACAAGTAATACCAAAGTTCCTTCCTAAAGGATTTTATCAACTTCTATGCCCAATTAATCTTAATTTTTAAAACTTATTTGTGCTTGCTCTTTTCCTAAGCAAATGTAAAATGCTATCAGTATAGGTCTACACATAACAGTGTCAGTATCAGCAGGCCCCTATTTTGGTACATAATCAGTTCTCAAGAAAGGTATTCTAATGTTAGATATATAAAAACTGGACAATCAACAAAAGTGATGGGTATCTATTACAAGAGCGGGGGGTTGAGGAAAGGGAATATTTTATTACAGAGAACAAAAATATAATTCCTACTTTATGACCTTAAAAGGTTGTTCAAAAATAAAATTCTAGCCTTTTATATATTTAAAACTTTTTCCTTCTTCTTTCTTTCATAATCCATAACAAGTTCAACTGGGGCTAAAGATTTGCTGTTTTTTCTGGACAAGAAATGATTTTATATATTTTTCTCAAATGAACTACATTTATGAGAGATTTATGATTTATTAAGATCTAAATGTATCATTTATTTTAACACTGCAATTTGTTGGTTTTCCACTTACATAAATAAAGAAGAGTAACTAGCAGTTTAGAAGCTGAAGGTGTAGAGAACAGGAGGATGGGTATAGTGCAAGGAAATCAGAAAGAATCAAGGGCAGAAACAATCATTTTAAAAATGCTCAACCATGAGATACAGGTGGGTACGTAGGAAAGCAAAGCCAAGAGGTGGCCGATCAACCGTTACAGAATATCCATCTGCAGTTTGAGAACTACTTTGTAAAGGTTATTTAAACTATTCATTAAGATTATATTAGAAAATTTTCATTTGGTTATATTAAATCGGGCTAAGGAAAAAATTCTTCAGAGAAGAGGAAATGAATAGTGAAAGAAAAGAAGACTTGTTTTTTTGGACAGAATTCATTATAGTGAAAGCAGAGCCATAAAGAAAAAAATACCATGAATATTTTCTATAGTTTGGGTTTTAGCGTACTTTTTCCTTGCTTTGGTAATCATTCTTTAAAATCTATTACGATGTCACTGGAATCTTATTACTCTAGTTACCTTATGAACATTCAAATATGCAGCTGGACAAAAATAAAACTAAGTTCTTACTTACCTGTACAACCAGTTTCACCAGTCAATTAAATCAAACAATTGCCTTGACTTTGTTTTCGCAGAACTGACCTTAACTGAAGAAACTGCCCTGACAAGTTGCTTTGTGTTTCAAAGTGCAGAACAGCTTAGCGGGGGAAGGGGGAGAAGTACAACAGTGGAGAAGGACTAAGGGCCTGTACAAATTACAGATAGCTATAGTCTAGAATGAGCAATGTTTAAAACTTACCAAGTCTAACTTCAACTGCACAAAAAAATGTAGTAGCAGTCATTAGTCTTAATCATTTCAGTTCAGTGTTTTCATTACAACAATTACATGTATCAGTTTTAGTACTATAAACAAAACTAAGGGCCAAAAGCCTTACTTTCCAAAGGTATCTCTAATATACAACCTCCAAGTGCCTCCTTTCCTGGATAATAAAAACTACTTTAGTGCTTTCAGTTTTAAGTGTTTTCAGTTTATAAAATTTCTTTATAAACTTGTTTGTAAGCTTCTAAATCCTCAAATTTATTTAAATTCCTTAGGAAAAAGGTACATGTCTCTTAGTGATAAGTGATATATCTATTTTTTAAATAAATACAATTTAACAGAATTTAATTCTTCCAATATGGTTTTAAAAAGTAACCTTCTGTAACTGCAATTAATATTCAAAAAGTTTCACAGTCATTTACTTTACCTGTTGTTAGTAATCCTTTCCTTATAGGAAAGCTTCAGTAATTAGTGATTCAGGAATCATATACGTAATATATGACTCAGGACTAAACCCATGACATATATTTTATAGAATTGTTATTCCGCCTTTGTTTCAATAAATTGCACATATGATTCAGAGAACAGCAACACCTGATTAAGACATAATTATATATTTTGATTCAAATTTAATTTATTCCTGGATGATAATATAAAATATGTATTTTCTCTTACAATTTAAAGAACACATAAACGTGACTATATTTTCTTACGTTTTTCCTACATGTGGGATTTTTTTTTCTTGTGGAGTTTCTTTTCAAAGAAACTCCTAGAAATGGAGCTCTTGCCAGGGGCAAAATGCATTCTGTTGAATGGAATTTAACATTGAGGTGCTTCCTGTGTATAAAATACATGTAAGTGATACTTTCTGGTAGTGGTGATAGTTTGTGCTGAAAAACTCACATATCCTTGCCCATTCTTCTTGATTGTGCCATGGAATATAAAAAGCCTATTACAGGTCCAATGTGGGGCAACACTTTGGTACTTCTTGGTGCTCTCAAGCTAAAGCAGTAGTTCTCAAACCTAGCTAATCACCAAAATCACTGGGGAAAATGTTAAGAAACAGTGATTTCTGGACTCCATTCTAGTGCTAATGAATCAAAATTTCTCAGGGCTGAGCCTTAGATTCTCATTATCAGTCAAATTTGGAAAGGACAGCTCTTGTGATCCTGGACTTGCTACAGGCAACTCCAGCCGATTATTTTAGCAGGTTTAATAGTACAGCACATAAACCACCTTATATCCTGAATTTACCATCCTCCCTATTAAAACTTTTTCTGTGTCCCTATATGGTTAATGAAATCATCATCTTTAACAGGGGGAACAGTTAACTAATAGTTAGCAAATGAGGATGCCAGGCTTCACACTGGAGCAGGATCCTGCAGAACTGTGGTGCTGTACTTCTTTGGAAGGCATTACTTTTGTTTCTAGATGGTGGGGAGGTCCAGTGGATCTCAAGAAAGGGACCAGTACAGACAGGATTCTGGTGGTAGAATAACAACTAGGGCTTAGGGAAATAGCTGCTCACAATGTTTTTGCAAATATTATTTCAATAACGAAAAGCAAGTGCATGCTAGTTGGTCATCATACCTGCTTTGGTCCTGAGATCCTCAAAGTATTGCCCAGATAATGAGAAATTCATGAGAGTAGGATGTTAAAATATTTGAAAGTAACCAGCATGGGAGTGATGGCTGAAGTCCCTGGAGTAGATATAGAGCATTATTTTTTCAAAGTGTGGCCCTGCATCACTTTTATTAGAGTCACAAGAAGAGCTTGTTAAAAATGTGGCTTCCTGGGCTTCATTCTAGACCTACTTAATAATAACTCCTAAGGGCAGGATCTAGAAACCTACATTTTAAACAAGAATCTAGGTGATTCTTAACCTCACTAACATTTGAGAATCACTACTGAGGTATAACAGTGCAAAAGGCAGACACACGAGGGACACCTCCATTTCAGGGTTAGAAAAAGACAAAGACATCAGTTGAAAACACTGAAGAGCCATCGGGGGGAATGGTGTCATGAAGCAAAGAGACGACAGAACTTCTGTATCTACAGTACTGATAATGGCATGCCACAGATGGATCAGGGGACTGAGAAGAGAATATTGACAATATTAGTAAGTCACTGGTGATCACCGAGGACGGGCATACAGATGATGGGAGAAGAGAGCAGAAGGAATTAATTACAAGGAGAGGAGTTAACTATGTCAATACACACACACAGTCATTTTTTTGAAGAGGGACCAAAAGGTCAAGAAAGAGTAAGGGAAGATATTAAAAAAATCCTTGGGTGAAAGGGAGTCAAGGAAACCAAAGGAATAAAGAAAGGAAAGGGACTCAAAGGAAAACTGGAATAAGGAAAAGATAGAGATGATGGAATTCATGGTTTTGGGGAATGCAAGTGATTTCCAGTGAAGATAATGGGAAATGGAATAGATACAGGAAACTAAAAACACTGGGCCACAGGAATGGAGGCCTGGTTGATACCCAACATGAATTTGCAATGCTTCCAAGCAGCTAAAGTAACAGATTTCCACAAGAAATTTTCAGCACATGACCACAAAACCAAAGAATTTTCTCTCCCTTCCTCCTTCCATTAAATACTTATAGTGACCAGATTGTAAGATACTATGCTAAACGTAGGGAATGTGAAGAAAAGCTTGATGGATGAATTTGGCCACAAAGCAATCTAGAGCGCTAGTGAATGCAGTACTCGGATGGTTGATAATATCCAAGACTGGGTAGGTAGAAAGATGGAGCCAGGAGGGCCTTGACAGATTGGAGTAATAGTTTATGAAGCAGGGACTCATAATGGGTACAAATAAAGCACAGACTTAGTGGGAATGAAAGGACAGGGGGAGCTAGAAGGACTGGGAGAGCTGGAAGGACAGGAGATTAGAGTCAGAGAATGGAATTTTTGAGTTCAAGTGTTTTAAATTTCTTTCTCCTTCAAAGTTACCCCTGAGAAATTCATTTCAATGTGATTCAATTGTATAACAATGCTGATGGGGGTGGGGGTTGTGGATTTACAGTATGATTATAAGAGCTCTTACATTTGAAAATGTAGTGATTCATGAGTTATCAAGGCACACCAGTAAAGGTAAAAAGTTTATACAATTATGTTATTTGTTTGATGTGTAAACATGATATAATTCATAAGTAAGTCATTGTTTTTCCTTACTTCAGTGGTAGCTGGCATTTGGTACACACACACACACACACACACACACACAACCAGGTATGTGAACCTATAAAAGCATGGATTAAAGAACAAATTCTGGTACACTGTCCTAGATTCATGTAATTGGATTTTTTTCAGAATGAACCATAACAAAGACTTCTTAGTTTAAGCACTTGGCAAGGTTAGACAGAGATGTTACTATAATGAAAGTGAATGTCTTGTCCATGAAACAAATTAGCCAGCCACTCATATAGTAGTAAATATATGTTCATCATTATTAGAACAAAAATGTTAATTTCTATATAATTTCACATGAGAACCTCAAAAAATAAGAGATGGGATGACAATAATTAATAATAATTAATACATGTTAAAGGCAATCTGGTCCTGTGATTTGATCACATCACATATTACCAATGAATATTATTTGTTCCAACAGCCTCTTCACTTTTAGACTTCTTCATGCAACTTTACCACAGCACCAAGAATTCAATTATCCCTCATATTCAGTTACATTATGTCTTGTGCATGCACAAATTATATGAGAACAGTAAGTTCACGGGGGTGGGGGGTAGTACCACATGAAATACACACAGACACACAGAGAAAGCCTCTCTCAAATTCTTTAACATTACAATGAAGTTAGTTTTGTTATCTATGTCTACAAGTTAATTTTTCTCTAGACAAAGTTATGTGGTTAACTTTTCCATGGGATATTTTCCTGCTACCAAAAAAACTAGTTTCAAGGACTGCCAAACTGCACAGGTGGCCAAAGGTGGCCATGGTTACCTTCACAGAAAACGAGCCACCACCGTCTCTCCCTCATTCCTTTCCTTTTCTCCTACCTCTTCTCTGTGACTTTCAGATTTAATTCCCTTCCCTTCCTTCCTTCTTCCTTTCTCCCTTTCTCTCTCTCCCTCCCTCTTACTCTTTTTTTCTAGGACTTTAGAAAGAGCAGTTTTAGGTTCACAGCAAAATTGAGTGGAAGCAGAGTTCCCATATACTCCCTGCCCTCCTTACCCCCAAACCTCCTCCAGCATCACCATTTGTTACAACTGGTGACCTTACACTGACACACCATTCTTACCCAAAGTCCGTAGTGATGTGTATCCACCTTACAGTGCCATACAGAAAAACCCATCTGGTTTGTCTACTCATCCCTCCCTCCTAATCCTTGGCAACCACTGATGTTTTTACTGACTCTACAGTTTGTCTTTTCCAGAATGTCATACATGTAGTAGGAATCAGATAGTATGTAGTTTTTTCAAACTGTCTTTGCTTTTTTTTCTTTTCAAAGTTCTCTCCCCCACTTCTGCCTTACTTCTGTTTTTTCCATATTAAACATTATAAAACATAATGTTTTAAAAACTAAAAGCAATCCAACTCATTCACTCAGGAAATATTTCAAAGCAACTTATTTGGAGCTTAATAAATATTTTACAATGAGGACACTGAGGCACAGAGAGGTTAAACAATGTATCCAAGTTTACAAAGCAAGTAATTACCAGAAATGAGATTTTAACCCAGTGAGTCTGGATCAAGAATCACCTTCTTAGACAGCATTCACTTGCCCCTCAATAACAGAAAAGAAAGCTACACTTTGTAAGACTAGCACAAAACGTGAATAGGTAAGAATTCCTCTCCCTTATTAACTCAAAACAAAGAATGTGGACTAAAGGAATAGGTGTGCATGTACACAGACAAACAGTAAAGAAATGGGACCAACTATCCACAAACAGATAGGCTTCATAGCCTATCTTCCATGCTAAGAATACCTATTGCATCTACCTGGGCATCTCTGTTCACGTGGGATGTACAGACTCTATAACCCTTTTTTGCCACTGTGATCCTTTTCTAAGAACCACGCATGTGTGCCTTCTGCATGTCCATTTGGCTGGGAACTATAGGCAGTAATAATTCGCCATTATCCTCCTCTCTGCTTTATTTTCCTTCACATAACTTAACAAGTTCTAATTGAGTATATATTTTACTAAAAAAAATTAGTTTCCCTCCAACTAGAATATAAGCTCCAAAGGGCAGGAATTTTTGTCTTATGCAATAATTATCCACAGCACCAAAAACAATGCCTGGCACATAGTTAGGTGCTCAATAAATGTGTGCTAAAAGATTGAATTTCATGTCAGTACTACTGAAGACTTAGCAAAATTCACTTAATATACTTTCTTATGCTGAATTAAATGGCATGGAACAGGCTAAAACATTTAAAAATAATATTACCTTTATAAACTATTTCTACACAAGTCCTTGCTGTGTAAAGAGCCATAAGGAAACACATTTATTTGGGGAAAAGTAACATGGTTTCTATAATGGGAAATCTTACAATTTTTGGAGTTCCTCAAGAATATGTCTTTGTATACCTTAGTGATAAAAATGTTAACACATGGATATGAGGCCTTCATAAACACCCAATGAAATTCAAAACGATTAATTTTAAAAAAGGAATCACTAAGGAACTAGAGGGACATCTTTTGTGAAGATGAGGCTGAAAACACTTCTACAGACAAAGGAGGAAAATAGTAGGGTTCCCTGAGTCTTAGGTATACTTACGTATTATAAATAATTTGGAGGATCAGAGTTACAGACTAAAATATACAAATTTGTAAATACTAATTCCAACCAATGGAAGAAACCACAGTAAATTTGTTCAAGATTGTTTAGTGGGCACAAAGGGGCAGGGCAAAAATATGGGAAAATATGACAATTGCTCAGCAGCACATTGTATTAATTGACAATGATATAGAGGTTGGACTAGCATAGCTCCTGTAGATGGTAGACATATACAACTGGGAGGCATTATAGATTTTTATACACAGTCACACCAGATGGTTCTATTTCTTTAACATTCTTTACTCATTCTTACATACTTTACTCATTTCTCTCTTCTCAGATCCTAAGCTGATTTCTCAAGAAGGCGTCCATAAGAAGAAGAAAATGTGTTACATTATCTGTCCAGATGAGTGTTTTTATACTGTAGCAGTATTAAAAGAAAGAAGAAAAAAACAAGAGAATAGCAACTAATAGAATGTGTGACATGTGGTAAGGGTATTCGCTATTGTGAAAACTATTTCAGATACATACATATACACATATATCTACACATGCACACACACAAATACACGCACAAATGTGTATAAGGGGTTGCTATGTAGGATGCACTTCTTACTATGTGGTCACAGTCAAAAGAGTATAATAGCTACTTGTCCAGGTTACAGTTATATTTTTTAATTATAAAGGGGCAAACTTCGTTTCAAACAGGCCAAATTCAAATCAATTCAGGTCAATTTTATGGCCAGTTTTCTGAGGCCTTGATCACCTGGTGAAAAGTTCAGATTTCAAGAGCAGAGGTACTATATATTATAATGGTTAACATGCTAACTATGCCAACAGCATGTCCATCAGGAACCTAAGAACAGACTGAGTTCACTTTGTACTGGAGTCATTTTTCTAATTCTTTGATTTTTCTCTGACATACTCGCCAATCTAATGGAAGCACACTAAGTCAGGAGAGCTTCTTTCAGGCCCAGGAATGCTGGAAAGCTGGTAAACTCAGGGGTCTCTCACACTCAGGAAATTCCAGCTAGCTGAAGCAATATTCCTATAGTTAGTTTCATGAAGTATTATGACTGGTATAAAGTAAGCACTCAAAATTGCTAGCCATTATTATTTATTCATACATATAAATTTTTTAAATTTTGGTATCATTAATATACACTTACATGAGCAACACTGTGGTTATTAGATTCCCCCCATTATCAAGTCACCACCACATACCCCATTACAGTCACTGTCCATCAGCATAGTAAGATGCTATAGAATCACTACTTGTCTTCTCTGTTATACTGCCTTCACCGTGCTCCCACCCACACATTAAGTGTGCTAATCATAATGCCCCTTTTCCCCCTTATCCCTCCCTTCCCACCCATCCTCCCCAGTCCCTTTTTCTTTGGTAACTGTTAAGTCCACTCTTGGGTTCTGTGAGTATGCTGCTGTTTTGTTTCTTCAGTTTTTGCTTTATTCTTATACTCCACAGATGAGTGAAATCACTTTATACTTGTCTTTCTCTGCCTGGCTTATTTCACTGAGCATAATACCCTCTAGCTCCACCCATGTTGTTGCAAATGGTAGGGTTTGTTTTCTTCTTATGGCTGAATAATATTCCATTGTGTATACGTACCACATCTTCTTTATCCATTCATCTACTGCTGGACACTTAGGTTGCTTCCATTTCTTGGCTATTATAAATAGTGCTGTGATAAACATAGGGGTGCATATGTCTTTCAAACTGTGCTGCTGCATTCTTAGGGTAAATTCCTAGGAGTGGAATTCCTGGGTCAAATGTTATTTCTATTTTTAGTTTTTTGAGGAACCTGCATACTGCATACTGTCCTTTGGAGTGAGTGGTGTGTTGAAGTCTCCTGAAATGAATGCATTGCTGTCTATTTCTTCCTATAATTCTGTTGGTATTTGTTTCACATATGCTGGCACTCCTGTGTTGGGTGCATATATATTTATAATGGTTATATCTTCTTGTTGGACTGACCCCTTTATCATTATGTAATGTCCTTCTTTATCTCTTGCTACTTTCTTCGTTTTGAAGTCTATTTTGTCTGATACCAGTACTGCAACACCTGCTTTTTTCTCCTTGTTGTTTGCATGAAATATCTTTTTCCATCCCTTCACTTTTAGTCTGTGTATGTCTTTGGGTTTAAAGTGAGTCTCTTGAAGGCAGCATATAGATGGGTCTTGCTTTTTTATCCATTCAGTGACTCTATGTCTTTTGATTGGTACATCCAGTCCATTTACATTTAGGGTGATTATGGATAGGTATGTACTTATTGGCATTGCAGGCTTCAGATTTGTGGTTACCAAAGGTTCAAGGTTAACTTCCCTACTATCTAAAAGTCTAACAATTAACTTAATATGCTATTACAAACACAATCTAAACGTTCTTTTTTTGTTTGTTTGTTTCTTTCCTTCCTCCTTTTTCTTTCTACTCCATTCTTTATATATTAGGTATCATATTCTGTACTGTTTGTCTATCCCTTGATTGACTTTGGGGATAGTTAATTTAATTTTGCATTTTCTTAGTAATCAGCTGTTCTAATTTCTTTACTGTGGTTTTATTACATCTGGTGACAGCTATTAATCTGTAGGAACACTTCCATCTATCGCAGTCCCTCCAAAATACACTGTAGAGATGGTTTGTGGGAGGCAAATTCTCTCAGCTTTTGCTTATCTGGGAATTGTTTAATCCCTTCTTCAAATTTAAATGATTATCTTGCTGGATAAAGTAATCTTGGTTCAAGGCCCTTCTGCTTCATTGCATTAAATACATCATGCCACTCCCTTCTGGCCTGTAAGGTTTCTATTGAGAAGTCTGATGATAGCCTGATGGGCTTTCCTTTGTATGTGATCTTATTTCTTTCTCTGGCTGCTTATAATAGTCTGTCCTTATCCTTGATCTTTGCCATTTTAATTACTGTATGTCTTGGTGTTGCCTTCCTTGGGTCCCTTTGTTGGGCGTTCTGTACATCTCCATGGCCTGAGTGACTATCTCCTTCCCCTGATTGGGAAGTTTTCAGCAATTACCTCCTCAAAGACACTTTCTGTTTTTCTCTCTTCTTTTTCTGGTACCCCTATAATGTGAATATTGTTCCTTTGGACTGGTCACACAGTTCTCTCGATATTCTTGCATTCTTAGAGATCTTTTTTTTCTCTCTGTGCCTCAGCTTCTTTGCATTCCTCTTCTCTAGTTTCTATTTCATTTATTGTCTCCTCCACTGTATCCAATCTGCTTTTAATAACCTCCATTGGATCTCCGACCATAATTCATTTCTGAGTTCTTGAATATCTTTCTGTACCTCCATGAGCATGTTAGTGATTTTCATTCTGAACTCCCTTCAGGAAGAGTCATGAGGTCGATGCCATTTAAATCTTTCTCAGGAGTTGTGTTAATAATTTTACTCTGAAACAGGTTCTTTTGCTGTTTCATATTTGTATATGGCGCCCTCTAGTGCCGAGAAGCTCTACTCTCTGGAGCTGCTCAGCCCCTGAAGCAATGTTGGGGGTCACAGGGGAGTGGTATTGGTGCCTGGGGGGAGGAAAGCTGTTTCCTGCTTCCTGGCTGCTATGCCTGTCTCTACTACCTGAACCAGTGGGCCGAGCGCACAGGTATAAGCCTCTATGCTTTGCGTTTGTAGTTGCTGCAGACAGATTCCCTCTGGCTGGCCTAACACCAGGGTAGGGTTTGCCAGTTTGCAAGGCAGGTGGGGCTGGGTGGGAGAAAGGTGCAGTAGGCTGCGTATCATGGTGGGGGTCCTTGGAGTTGTGTAGCCAGCCAGGGAGCTGGAGCACCTGAAGATCGTCTAAGGAGGAAGATTCCTTTTTCCTCCTTAATATGAAAGTCTATATGGCAAAGCTGCCAACCTGCTGGTCAGAGTGCACCCGGACAATTTTGCCTACGTGTCCTCTTTCCTGAGTAGTAAGCTCTGTGCAATCCTTGCCTATTTAGCAGCCCTCTTGCTAAGGGCTCCCTGTTAAGAAGTGTCTCAGACCTCCCACCTTTCTTTTGTCCCCGAGCAGCCAGATATGGATCCCTACTTTCCACAAGCGGCTGGGTCTCAGTCTCTCTAGAAATTCTGCCTGTCTTAGCTTTCTTACCCCGTAATCACGAGAGTATCATGCAAGCACCATGAAATGTGGGTTTGCGCTCCCAGAGCAAGGTGTTCAGCAGTCCCAGGCCTCCACTCCCTCCCTGCTCCATTTCTCTTCCTCCCGCTGCCCGTGAGCTGGGGTGGGGGAAAGGCTTGGGTTCCGCTGGGCCACAGCTTTGGTATGTTACCCTGTTCTGTGAGGTCTGCTCTTTTCTCCAGGTGTATGCAATCTGGCGCGGTACTTTTTGTGTTGCCCTTTCAGGATAAGTTGTATTAATTATATTTTCGTATTATATATGGTTTTAGGAGGAAGCCTGTGTCTCACCTCTCACGCCACCATCTTTAATCTCCTTTATTGTATATTAATTGGCCATACATGTGTGGGTTTGTATCTGGGCTTTCTTTTCTGTTCCATTGATCTACAGGTCTACTTCATCATGATGGATGATTTTTTTGATGTATTTTTGAATTTGGTTAGCTAATATTTTGTTGAGGATTTTTCTTCTATGTTCATCAGCGATATTGGTATCTGTAATTTTGTTTTTTTGTGGCATCTCTGCCTGGTTTTAGTATTAGATTGATGCTGACCTCACAGAATGAGTTTGGAAGTATTCCCTCCTCTTCTACTTTTTGGAAAACTTAAAGGAGGATGAGTTTTAGGTCTCTAAATGTTTGATAACATTCAGCAGTGAAGCCATCTTTTCCAGGGATTTTTTTTCCTAGGTAGTTTTTTGATTACCAATTCAATTTCATTGCTGGTAGTTGGTCTGTTCAGATTTTTTTTTCTTTCTTGCTCAGTCTTAGAAGGTTGTATTTTCTTAGTAAGTTGTCCATTTCTTCTAGGTTATCCAATTTGTTAGCATATAATTTTTCACAGTATTCTCTAATAATTCTTTGTATTTCCATGGTGTCCAGAGTAATTTTTCCTTTCCATTTCTGACTGTTTATGTGTGTACACTCTCTCTTTTTCTTGATAAGTCTGGCTAGGTGTTTATCTATTTTGTTTATTTTCTCAAAGAACCAGCTCTTGCTTTCACTGATTCTTTCTATTGTTTTATTCTTTTCAATCTTATTTATTTCTGCTCTGATCTTTATTATGTCCCTCGTTCTATTGACTTTGGGCCTCATTTGTTCTTCTTTTTCTTGTTTCATTAATTGTGAGTTTAGACTGTTCATATGGGATTGTTGTTCTTTCCTGAGGTAGGCCTGTATTGGTATACACTTTCCTCTTAGAACTGCCTTCACTGTGTCCCACAGATATTGGGGTGCTGAGTTATTGTTTTCACTTGTCTCCATATATTTCTTGATCTCTATTTTTTAGTTGGTCATTGATCCATTGATTATTTAGGAGTATGTTGTTAAGCCTCCATGTGTTTGTGGGCTTGTTTTCTTTGCATAATTTATTTGTAGTTTTCATAGTGGTCTGAGAAGCTGGTTGGTACAATTTCAATCCTTCTGAATTTACTGAGGCTATTTCTGTGGCCTTCTACGTGATCTATTCTTGAAAATGTCCCATGTGCACTTGAGAAGAATATATATCCTGCTCCTTTGGATGGAGTGTTCTATAGATCCCTGTGAGGTCCATCTCTTCTAATGTGTTGTTCAGTGCCTCTGTCTCCTTACTTATTTTTGGTCTGGGTGATCTGTCCTTTGAAGTGAGTAGTGTGTTGAAGCCTCCTAAAATGAAGTCTATTTCCCCTTTGATTCTGTTAGTATTTGTTTCACATATGTAGGTGCTCCTGTGTTGGGTGCGTAGATATTTATAATGGTTATATCCTCTTGTTGGACTGACCCTTTTTCATTATGTAATGTCCTTCTTCATCTCTTGTGACTTTCTTTGTTTTGAAGTCTATTTTGTCTGATACAAGTACTGCAACTCCTGCTTTTTTCTCCCTATTATTTGCATGAAATATCTTTTTCCATCCCTTCACTTTTAGTCTGTTGTATGTCTTTGGGTTTGAAGTGAGTCTCTTGTAGGACGCATATAGATGGGTCTTATTTTTTTATCCATTCTGTAACTCTATGTCTTTTGATTGGTGCATTCAATCCATTTACATTTAGGGTGATTAGCAATAGATATGTACTTATTGCCATTGCATGGTTACCAAAGGCTCAAGGGCAGCTTCTTCACAGTCTAACAGTCTAACTTAACTTGCTTATTATAGTATTTCAAACACAATCCAAACTTTCTTTTTTTTCCCCCTCCCTTCTTTTTCTTCCTTCTTCCACTCTTTATATATTAGGTGTCATAGTCTGTACTCTGGATAGTTATTCAATTTTACATTTGCTTAGTAATTAATCAGTCTACTTCCTTTACTGTGGTTTTATTTTCTCTGGTGATTGCTATTTAGCCTTAGGAGAACTTCCATGTAAAGAATCCCTCCAAAATGCACTGTAGAGATGGTTTGTGGGAGGTAAATTCCCTCAACTTTTGCTTATCTAGAAATTGTTAATCCCTGCTTCAAATTTAAATGCTAACCTTAATGGGTTGGAGGCCCTTCTGTTTCATTGCATTAAATAGATTTCTTTTGAGAAGTCTGATATTAGCCTGGTGGGATTCCCTTTTCATGTGATCTTTTTTCTCTCTCTGGCTGCATTCAATACTCTCTCCTTATCCTTGATCTTTGCCATTTTAATTATTATATGTCTTGGTGTTATCTTCCTAGGGTTCTGTGTGTTGGGAGATCTCTTTCATGACCTCAGTGACTATTTTGTTCCCCAGTTTGGGGAAGTTTTCAGCAATTATTTCCTCAAAGAGACTTTCTATCCCTTTATTTCTCTCTTCCTCTGGTACGAGTATAATGCAAATATAGTTCCACTTCAATTGGTCACACAGTTCTCTTATTATTTTTCAGTTCTAGAGATCCTTTTCTTCTCTCTGTGCCTTAGCTTGTTTTCCTGTTCTCTAATTTCTATTTTATTTACTGTCTCCTCTACCTCATCTAATCTTTTAAATCCCTCCATTGTATGTTTCATTTCAGATACTGTATTTTTCAAATTTCCTTGTTGAGGTCCTCTCTGAGATATTGAGTATTTTTCTGTAGTTCCGTGAGCATGTTTATGACTTTTATTTTGAAATCTTTATCAAGAAAATTGGAGATTTCAGTTTCACTAAGCCTTCTTTCTGGCGTTTTTTTTTTCCTTGTAATTTTGTTTGGATCAAATTTTTTGCTGCTTCATTTTTTCAGTGCTTGTATCGAAAAATAACTTTGTGTAGGCAGTGCCCTCCTGTGCTCAGAATCTCTACTCTCTGGAGCTGCTGTGCACCTGCAGAAATGGTGGGGGTCTCAGGCAATCAAACCAGTACCTGCTGGGAGGAAAGAGCTTGGCTGGGAGAGTTTCCTGCCTTTCCGCCTGTAACACCTGGTTCCACTGCCAGGTTGGGGACAGCAGGTGAGTGGGACCAGTCCCAGCCAGGAGGAAAGAGCAGCAGGCTGCATCTTTCAAACTCCATGCCTTCCTTTTGTACCAGAGGGGCTGGTTGAGTGTACCTGTTCTCCACAAGCAGCTAGAATCCTTGTCTGAGTATTCCGGCCATCTTTGCTTTCCAACCCCACTTATCGCCAGAGCACCATTAATGTGGGTTCATGCTCCTGGAGCAGATCTCCCTGGCTGGGTGTTTAGTGTTCCTGGGCTTCTACTCCTTCCCCACTCCGTTTCTCTTCCTCCCGCCTGTGGGCTGAGGGGAGGAGGAGGGTTTGGGTCTCGCCAGATTTCAGCTTTGCTATTTTACCCTTTTCTGTGAGGTCTTCTCTTTTCCCCAGATGTAGGCAGTCTGTTCTGCAGGGTTCAGGTCACTTTTTCAGGATTAGTTGTATTTGCTGTATTTTTGTGTTTTATGTGATTTTGGGAGGAGATTTCTACCTCAGTTCTCATGCCACCATCTTTTTTCCCCTGATGTGGTTTCTTGATTCTTACTTTCAGGTTTTCTTAAAAATCTTCAAATGAGCTCATTCATGGTAAGGCCATTTGGAAATCTTTACCAGTTTATTAAAGGATATGAGAAGGAGGCAGATGAACAGCCGTTGCAAAGAGATGCCTAGGATGAGGCATGTAGAAAGGGCGAGCAACTTCCCTTCTTCCCAGGTGCTGCACTCTCCCCAGTCTCCACGTGTTCACCCAGTGGTTTTATTATTTTTTAAAGTAATATAAAGACACACATATATAAGTCTATGTGTATTTTAATACTTTACTTTTCAGAATATTCTTATTCTGAAATTAAACATGAGGGAACCATAATATGTTAAACAGAGGGTCATTTGTTTCTTTCATCATTCATTTATTCTTCAATGGTTCCACTCAGTGGGGTTCTGGAGGTGGCTTACAGTGGTTTAGGAGAGCTGAGTGGCAAATCCTTAGTAAATTTGTGAGCTGGATGTTGAACAGAACTTTTGTTAAAAATTACTTAAACTTATAGTCAAATAAATGTTACTTAAAAAAGTGGTATCCTCAAAAACTCACCAATTTTTATTTTACTATTATCTATGCTCTTGAGTTTACCTAAGCCTATTACATCTGCATGTTGGAAACATCATACAGTGACATGCTACTGAACATGTTCCCTCCACTCTGTATTCAGTAACGTGATGTTGGCAGCTTGAGGTTGTCTTGGTGGGAGTATTTATCCCACAGATGTAAATAAGCAAATGCTACAAATCAGAGCTGTCACTAACACTCCTGCCTGGAGAGCTGGTTGTTAACATTTGCCAGCAAAACACCACTTCCACCCTGAGCATTAACTATGTGTCAGGCGTGGTAGCAATATGAAATCTTTCTGGTCTTTTTGGAATTTGAGCATAAAGATCCTCCTAATGTTATACTGTTAAAGGCAGTTTAATAGAGAGTACCATAATGACAAACATTAACAGGTCCTTAAGAAAACAGATAATACATGGTATAAATTAAGTTTTTAACATGTCTTTAAAAAGTTCTTTTATTATAAGATTCAAGTGTTAAAATAGTAACATACCTTGTTATGCTGAAACCTAGGGAATAAAAACAACACTAGTGCAGTGGCTTCTTTGGTTTTAACTGTTTTATAACTTGAATTTCAGAAGTACAGAAAAATGTAATTAGATACTAACTTAAGAGGATTAAAAATATTATATAAAATGTATATATGTTCTTTAAATGATATAATTAATATAAGCTAAGGAAAGAAGAAATACCAATCTGATTTTAAAGAGATAGATATAATTTGGGAACAATCATTACCAAAGAATGTGAGAACTTAAGTGTATATACCAGCTTAAGTGTATTTAATAGATAAGTGATTTTTTCATCAAAGTAAAAAAGCAGCAGGCTTATTTGAAAATGAGGCTTTATTTAAAAACTTAAATGCCACCTAAAATCCTCAAACTTGCTTTCCCAGTTGGTATTCTCAGAAATCAAAGCATTGTCTGTCTGACAGTCTGCATTTACATTTAGTCTGGGCATTTAACCTCTTTTTTGATCTTAGTATGGCCATAGACTTTAAGTTGTTCATAGGGCATTAAGTTAGTTTTGTAAACTGTAAAACCATTCTGTATTAGCAAACACACAAAGGAGTAATAAAGAATTAAAATGAATACTATGATTCTTCATACATGTTTCTTTTGTTTAAGTTTTTTACCTCTTGTGAAAGCTGTGTTACTTGGTCCTTTTGATGCTCCAGGTCTTTTAAAACCAATGAATTTTGTTTTTCTAACTGAAGTACTCTTCTTGCCAAGTGGACACTAGGTGAGGAAATAAGAAAATTAATGCTTACAAAAGGGGAATGCTATCTAAAGCATTCAAAATGTGTTTGTGTGCTTGAAAACTGATTTACCATTTCCTAAAAACACTTAACTATTAACAAAAAAAATAGTTAAATAGTATTTTCAGGTGTCAAGAGTGAAAGACCAATATCCCAACAACTCAGAATTTTGAAAGTTACATTAAAATCTCCATAATAACATAACTGTTATATATTGATTACTGCAGTAATGGTTTCTAGCCCTTGCTATAAAAGTAGAGTTACATTATATTTGTTTGAAAATACCACAAGATAGCAATTTACAGCTTTTCTCCATTTTAATAAAAATTTCCCATTTACAAACATATTAGGCAATTAGCTGAAACAATAATAAGCTTGCACTTTGAAAAGCACCAGTGTTTGTTTACCCCAGAAAACATAATGCATTTTCTAATACAAATTACAATTGAATAGATTTTCTACTGAAAATAGGAATGGAAAGATATATGAAAAGTGCAGAATGCCTACAGTAAAGGCAAAGATTCTGTGCTAAAAGAAATCACTGAAAGATCACACTGTGATCATTGCATAATGATCGCAACTTATTGTACTAAATATAACCATTAGTATTTAAAACCACATTAAATGTTTAATGCATTAATGGCATAAAAACACATTAAATCTGAATTCCACTTTTAAGACACAATTTTTAAAAAAAGATCAACTATAAAATCATTTCTCCTAACTACTGGGAGAAAAGTGGCATAATTTTTTAAAGAACTATGAACAATTTTGAGATGACATGTTGCTCCAAAGACCCTCTCTGCTATTCTAAAAACTTAAAAATTTCATATTTATCACATTTTCATATTGTATATGAGTTAACCCATTAATCCCTGAGTTGCAAAATTCATGGAATCCAAGAAGATAGGATGCTTTGTAATGATAAGAAAAAATATTTTTCTTCTAAATAAAATTATAGGACAGAAACAATTACATTGTATTTTTAATGTTTCCTAACAGCAGATAAATGAATGCAGACAAAACTCTGAAAATAATGTTAAATGTCATCTTAAACATCTATTTCTAAGAACTTGCTATTCCAATGAAAAAGATAACTTCTAATAAAAGTTTATAGTGAATTTGGATATCTTGTTCAGATATGCTCATATCTAAATTTCTGTCCTTTTAACTGGCAAAAGACTTTACTTTCATAATCAGCTAAAGTTAACAAATGGAAAATACACAGTTCCCATTTTTTGATAATTTTTAAAAAATAAGAAATAGCTTTACTGATATATAATTTTACTGATATGTAATTCACATACCATAAAGTCCACTCATCTAAAGTGTACAATTCAAAGGGTTTTTTGGTTTATTTAGAGTTGTGTAACTATCACTATAATGTAATTTTGGAACATTTTCATTACTAAAAGAAAATCTGTCCCCATTAGCATCATTCCCTATCCTCCTTTCCCAGCCCTAGGAACCACTAATCTACTTTCTTCCTTTACAATCTTTAAAGTGTTTACAGTTTATGGCTACCCTGTTTTCCATTTCCCAATTTAACATATACCAAGTTCTCTCAAATTTGGTCCTAAAATAAGATCCTTATAAATAAAACAAGTCTCAATGCTAATTTTGTTATGTTTACATTTTAAATCTGTTGATTCCATAATATGTTTACAAACATCATTACATTTATTTTCATTATGGTAATTTAAAAACCTTGGAATTATCTTCATTCATATTTTCATTCTCTTTCTCATCTTTCATGTATGTTAGAAATAACTCTTCATCTTTCTCCCACAGAACTCAGCATTAGAGTGTTTTTGTACATGGTAATTTCTCAACAAATATATGTTAAAATAGATATTTGTGCAATGTTCAGCATAAAACACAAATCAAATGCTACTACACAGAAACAGAATTACAGATGAGATGAAATGGAAGAAAAATAGATGCAAGAAAATAGATGCAAAGGTCACCCATTACCAACATTTTGAAGAAGATAATGACGTGAAGACACCAAGTCTAACAATGTTAAGTAGCTCATTTGGTTTTGGTGCTTTTTGTTTTGTTTGGGAGTTGCATAATGCTCTTATGTAGATCTGGTGTGATATATTACATGATACAGAACACTGAATTCAAGAAATTCTTGGTACGCTGTTGCTTAAGCCCTAACACCAGGCCTAGTTCCTTCTAAGAATGCTGTGATTTTGGTTGGGGAATTCTGAGTGAGAAAAGTCAGCTCCAGAGGGAACACAGGTATCTTGTAATATCTTGAAATTGCTCATAAATGTGTACAGTTTGATTACTAGCTTATATTCTCTTCTCTTGAGAAAAACTTTCTAGGGACTGATGCTGACAGAAATGACTGTGACCTTTACCATGAATGTTGATGTCATTCAGGATGCATAATGACTGTAATGTGGAAGACATTGTGGTAGAATTAGTCTCCAACTAACCCTTGGTCACATTTTAAAAATTAACTTCTAAGACAGTTGTAGAGATAGAAGAGCACGTCTCCCTACATCAGAAATGTTATTAAGGTTTTCAGTTGCCCTAAATGACCCATTTAGCCCATGATGCTATTTAAAAAAAAAAAGAAAAAAAGGAAGAAACAGAAAAAAGAACAAGAATAAAAAATAATAATGTGAAATATTTTTCTTTAGAAACAATATACTGAAGCACAATTGAACACACTGGAAAATCAGGAAATATATATTTTTCATTAGTACAATACTTGCAGTTAAAAATTAGCAAATTTTTTTCTTTGATCATGAATATCCACAACTGCAGGGGAGCAGGTTGAATCATAAGAAACATTAATTAATTCATTAAGATAGTCATGAACACTTTCTTTTAACAAACATTTATTAAAAGCCTGTAATCTACATAGGCACTGGGAATGTATGATTTCTACTTGGAGGATCTAATAGCCTACTGAGGAAGATAGGGAAATAAAAAAATTATTGTGTGCTACATGCTGTGAAAGGCTACACTGAAAAATAAAAATGAATCCTGACTAATTTCATGAAGAAGCAGAGAAGCAGCATTCTGGATGGAAGAAAAGTGTAAGTGAAGGATGGTATGCAGGGAAATTCTAAGTGGTGTGGTGTGGTATGGATTGATAAACTGCAGGACAAATCCAAGAGTTGAAGCTAAGAAACATGGGCAGAGATATATGATGAAAGGCTTTGTATGACAAGCTGAGTTTGGATTTATCCTTAAATTGGTTACACATGACATGATCATATCTGCACTTGAGAGAGTCCTCTAGCAACACTGTTGGGGATGGCTTGGGGAAGGAAGAAGACTTGAGCCAACTAGATGGTTAAGGTCGCAGTACAGAGCAGTGGTCTCCAAAAGTAGTTATCTGCAAAATATTCTATTAATGTATGGGAAGTTTTATTTTAATATTACGTACCTTCAAGTTTTAATTTTCTGCATAGTTTTCTATTACAATGCACATAATATATTATTCATATAATAGTACATGAATATAATCTATAAATAAATATAAATACATACATATATTGGTTGATGAATGCCATTTTTTTTTCCCAGTAGGGATTCATATAAAAAAGTCTGAAGACCACTGATCTAGGCTGGCTTTGTCCAACAGAAATAATGCAAGCCATACACATAATTTGAAAATTTCTTATAGCCACACTGAAAATAGTACAAAGCCCCTACCTTACATGATATCAAAAAAACTAACTCTAAATGTATCAAAGACCTAAATGTAAGAGCCAAACACAGGAGTAAATCTTTATGAACTTAGATTTGGCAAAGGATTCTCAGATGTGGCACCAAGAGCACAAGCGACAAAAGAAAAATCAGAAAAATTGTGAATAATCAAAATTAAAAAGTTCTGTGCTTCAGAAGACACCATCAATTAAGTGAAAAGACAACCCATGGAATGGGAGAAAAAATTTCAAAATACATATCTGATAAGGGACTTGTACCCAGAAAATATAAAGAACTCTTACAACTCAACAATAAAAGGACAACCCAATTAGAGCATTCCAAACAGCAGAAAGTTCTAAACAACTTCCTATACACATCTTCACACTCCTTGTACTGCGCTTTCCTTAGAAAGCATAATAATTGGGTCAAAACACAGGTGGCGTTATATAGAATTTCCAGCCATTCCTCTTGAAAGGTTGTATAAATTAAAATTCTCATGAATTAGAAAAAGTTTCCTAAGGACAGGAATTTTTATTTATTATTCTCCTTTGTATTCTAAGTGCCTTGAAGAAGATCTGGTACAAAGGAATGGTGTTGAGTAATAAACTGGTGGATGAATGAACTTCATATAAGACCTGTTTCTTCATACCCTAGGTAACACTGGGTATTATCATATTTAAAAGACTTACTAACCTTACAGATAAACAGTAGAATCTTATTTTAAATTGAATTTCTTTATTTATGAGGTTAAACATTTTCTCAGATGTTTGCCATTTAAATTTATTTAATGAACCTGTTTTGTTCTTTTCTCAAACCATTTCAAATTTTATTTATATAATTCTACTCTCATTTAATTATTTAAAAATACCAAGTTCTTCTATAATCTGAACTGAACCAACCTTACTTCCCAAACATGTTTTGCATATTCTTCCCCCTATACCTCTGTTGGTCCTCCAGTGTGAAGAAGGCAGATTATTTCACTGCTCGATAGATCGACTTTTTAAGGCTCCCTTCAAGTTCCACTTTCTCTGTTTCTGACCAGGCTAGTTTTCACTGGTCTCTATTAATCTGACTTCACAGTCTAGCACACAGTTAAGCACTAAATTATATATTCTTGGATGTTTCTTGATATTTTCTCACGAGTGTTAATCATTTCTCCCCTAACAGATGCAACTAATATTATGAAGACAGACTCTTATCTCCTGTGGTGTATGCCACACACCACAGAACAGAGTGGGCACTTAATAAATCCTTCCCAACTGATTTTGTTGTAAGTGATGCTGTTCAAATGAATCATTGCTAGAAACCATATTCCAAGGTTGAAGAGTCTCAATAAAATATAACTAATAGTGTCTAAGCATTAAACTAGTAATAGAGTGCATAAAGCTAATGAGTAAGGGAAGAAGGCAAATGTTACAGACACCAATTCACCTCTTGCATCCTTCAATCTCCTAAATCTTTAAATGTGACATACTGGTTTGGTGAATGATTTGGTGTTATGAGTAGATTCTGTTTAGAAACCTGGGATATTAGAAATGGGAAGAAAGGAGGATACAGTTTAGTTTAACTGAATTCAAGGCAAGACAAATGAAGAATTGCTCAACTATAGCCATACAGTTTATGTTTCTTTAACTATAATGCACATTGAAAGAAAACAAGTTTTTTCCAAGTTCTTTATAAAGAGTACCTATGGATACAGCTAGGGAAAAATGACTCCTGCTAAAGGTTATTATTATTATTATTTTTGTATGGAATGTACTGAACTCCTCAAGAAAGCACTGCTTTTACAGGGTATCTGTTGGGACACTAAAGTAAGTACAACATACAATTCTTCGCAATTACATTAGTTGCCTTGTGATTTTTACCTGTACCAAGTTCAGTATCAACTAGAAACTAATATGACAAGAGTATAGCTTTATATCTACATATTAAATCAAAATTTCACCTGTTATTTGGTAAAATTATTTCCCCACAGGGTTATTCCCCATCACTGCCTGACTCCTAATAAAGTTACTCTCTTGGCTCTATCAATGGCAGTCAGTACTACTGATAATTATATACTAGCTCATAATGGTATAAACCCAGCCATGTGGACATGGCAGATCTCTATCTATATTTGAGGTGTCAAAACACAATGGAGATGGGGGGAATCTAGTAACCACAATGTTGATCATGTGATTGTATATTAATGATACCAAAAAAAAAAAGCACAACGGAGGATTTATGCTCTATCCTGATCCTTTAGTATTGGCATGGTTCTCTTAATATTACCAAAACTCCAAATAAGTAAGTGTACTTACTTAGTTACTTGCTGATTAATTACTTATCTGGAATAACATTTGGTTTTTTGATCATTTTCTATTTTAGCAGGTCAGAATTCTCTCTATTAGCATGTCATTTAAAATGGTTTAAAAAAAAAGGATGCATGTGCCAGAATGATTCTAGCTTCACAATGCTTCAGGTTGGTCCCTGCACTGCCTGCTCTGTTGGGAATTATTGAGGACTAAACAGTGGTCTCGTGCTGATTATCTATGGTAATATGAAAGTTTCTCTAGTTTCTTCCGTAGGTTTAGACTTTCAAGTTATTATGAATACAACAGCAGTAACTTTTTAAAGGACTATGCCTAAAACGAATCCAAATGAACTAAGTACAAATAACCCTCCAGGATAAAAATAACTCATTAAGGAGAGGAAAACAAATTTTCCTTATACACAAAATGTTGCTAGAGGAATTAAAAGTTCCCTCTGCTTTATTTTTTTCCTTCATTATGAAGCTCAACCTATTGTGAAAGTTTTAACTTAAAGCTCTTTATAAAACTGAACAGAAACTAAAAGACCTATAGTCTGCAGTAAAGTTTGCAATTTGAAAGGTTAGGAAACCTTCAGAAAAGTCTCCACATTCAGATCTGCCAAAACAAACAGAGAAGCACATTCTGAGACCATGTTAGTGCCTGGGTGTTATCCATTAGTGTTACAGGTTAAAAAGCATAACCAAAATGTGTAACCAGAAAATCTTGTTTGCTATTTTCAAAACATCATGACAGAAACAAATACATTACTTCAGATTTTCAAGTTTAGTCAAGTCAAGAAGAGCCCATTTATTTTAATCTACTTTAATTGTATAAGCCTTTTAACTTTCTACAACGTTGTCCCAGAAAGAGTTTAACTCAATTATTGTTCATACCTCTACTGAACTGTCGAGAAACCATTTAAAATAATTGTAATATGTTTAAGAAGCATTTTGGGGAATTTTCAAACCAGAAAAATTAATTTTGCTACTTTTTTATAGGGAATTGGAATTACAGTATATGTCTTAAAACTGATATCGAAGAAAGTGAATCTCAAAACCAGTTTCATGTCTGGGGTATCTCAACTAATTATTTTAAGAAACAAAATTGTTTTAAATGAAAACTCAAATTGTGCCTGAAGTTTTTGGAACATTAGCTTTTCCTCTAAAATCAACTGTGCAATTTACTTTAAGTAACATTCATTGGCATAACAAAGTAACATTCACTGAACACTCTCCAGGCCAGGCACAGACACTGTGTGGTGAACCTTGTATCCATTTTTTCATTTTAATTTCATAATATGCTTTGGATAACAATAGGCAACTAATGAAAAATTTCAGGACCTATCCAATTTATTAACAACAATATGACACTCAAAAACAGAAGGCCTAAGAATTAGTTCTGTTAATCATTAAAAATGATCCTTCTGAAGAATATTCAGTAATATAAGAAAATATTCAAGATGGAATTATAAGATAACATTAAACTTCTAAGTTATAAACAATAATACCCTAAATATGTAAGAAAATATATGTACATGTATAAATTTTTAAATAGTTATCTATGGATGGTAGGATTATTAGGAATTTTCCAAAATAAACATGTATTATTTTTATCATCAGAAATCCCCTCCAATTAAGTGTTACTACCCTAAAGTACCTAAATCTGGTTATTGAGTGTATGAGATTTTAATGAAACTTAGTATGAACAGAATGCATTATGTAGTAGTTGGGAAATAAGTTCCTTTGAAATTTTAGTATATTTCGGTATAGGCTGATGAAAAGTTTATTATACAAATATTTCAGTTGTTGTTCTGAGTTGTCCTATAATTCACCTTGTGTCCATTGCCTTAATTTCAAATGTGAAGAATTAAATATAGATTCTCTCAAAGGCTACATTGCTTTCATTTTAAAGAGAGCACAAAGCCACTGACTTCTTTAAAAATATCCACTAAAAAATCAAATGTGGACTTTCAAACTTCAGAAATGCATCAAACCCTAAACGGGGATCTTCTGTGCCACTGGTCAATTTTATGCATACAGTAGGCACTTAATAAAAGTTGTTGAATGAATGGGCGAAGGAATGCATAAATGTCCTCTTTGGATATCTAGATTTACTTTTCTTTTACTCATTTTAGATGACCTGAGAAGCACTTCCTCAAAATAACCCTCTGGTTCACCATAAGAAGAATGCCTGGCACCAGCTGGTAGGAGATATTAATAGTATGCCCATTAGGCACTTGTTCAAGGCACACAGATAGCTCAGTGATAAAATCTTTAGAAATATTTGGACAGTAAAAATTATTCAGAATATGAATCAGTTGTGGTTCCTTAAATCTTCACTGTAAGTATTAAGAAATCAACACCTGTTTCTGGAAATTCTTAAAAAAAATCAGTAAGGTAACAGCAATAATTGCTTTCAATTCTGGAGGAACTCAGTATTTGTGGCTAAAGAAAGCAAGCTTGAAAAGCAAAATTCTTTTTTTTTTCTTGTGACAAAGATTCTTTTGGAGGGTTTGGATGCTAAAACAGAGAATGGAATGGACCTTTTCCCCCAAATTTCAATTTTTAGTATTTTACCAATCATTTATATTGATTAAGAAGTCTCTTACCCACAAAATGCATTTTTATTCTTTACTAGGCACAATAACCCTCAAAAATAGATATATGCTAAAAATTACAAAATATCCTGTGTCACCCTTAGTGACCTTTGGAGGGCCTTTGGGGAGAATAGGGATGGGGTTGGGACTATAACATATTTTTCAAGTAATACATAGTTTAGAAATACTTGCACCTTTACCAGACAGAATTAACCACTGAGCTACAAAATGATACTTACCAGTCATCTATCCTTGATCTAAATTATTTCCAGATATTTAGTTTAACCAGTAAGAGACATAAAGTCAAAAAGCATCATTTTATTACTTCTCAGAAAATGGTCTACATCTTACATCACTTTAGATAGCCTCAAAGACATTTTATTCTCTCAGGCCTCACTCTCTTCAAAGTTTCTACAAAAGCATTAGAGCTAAAATGAATTGTTTCTTAGTATATAATGTCTCTAAACATTTAAATCAATTCATATAAAAACGAAAGATAAGCAAGCAGCTTTGAATCCTCAAATACTCAGATGAAGAGACAATTCTACAGGTACCTTACACCATGCTAGGTAAAGACAGTGGAGAATAAACGAGAATAAGATGTAATTGCTGACTTTCAGGAGCTTTCCATCTAGTTGGCGAAATGATACAGGAAATGAGCTAATGAGATAAGAGAAATGTTCTATAGTGTGGTACAGAGAAAACAGATGTTTACAGGCAGGAGATATACTATCTGCATTTTAGGTAGGCAAATTAGGCTGGAGAGGTGGAGCCACAGACAGGGGCTTGGTAGTCTGGCAGAAACATTAGATTTGAATGGCAGAGAACTGGGCAGTGAGTTGTTTTTGCAAAGGATGAATTAAAGTGGGACAAAGGAGTTAGGTAAAAAAATCAGCTTGGTCAACTAATACAGGTACACTTTTTTCTTAGTGTACAGTAAGCAGTATCTCACAAGATAACTGATAGATATTCCAAAAAATTTCTTGGTCTTCACTGTCTTTTATACTTCCAGTCACAATGTATGTGCTATCTCCATGTCTTTCTGAATTGTCCACCTCAAGTATATGTCAAGCAATGAAGGGAGATAAATAAAAAACGATTGAAAATGAAAACATAATTATTTAGTTTAACTTGAAAATGGTAGTTACAAAAGCATCTGTAACTCACCTAAAATTAATGTGAAAATAAAATTGAAATGGTGTCACCATCACTGAATCTAATTCTAGAAAAATTCTAATATGTCTATTCTACTGTCATTAAACTCACTTAAAAATACATAAAATTCATGATTAATCCTTAATGTGCTTTATGTTGTAGGCAATTTAGTATTTATGCATAGTAAGAATAAAGTAACTTTGTCATTCAACTTAGCACATTATCAAAAAGCATAATGTAGTTACATTTAGCTTGAGTAGATAAGTAAAACAAATATCATTGATTTTACCTTTGCTTTAGTCGTCTTTTGGCTGTTGTAGGAACATTAGCACCATAGCCATAGGAAAAAAGAACCCTTTCAGCCTCAACTTCATTTTCAACTGGAAAATATTAAAATGTATTATGTCAAATAACTTTTTTCCCTCAAAAAGCATGGCAGAAGGGAAAATAAAAGAGGTCATAATAATGAATTATGGGGCACAGGAACATAAAAAGGACTAAGGCATTTAGTCCTCAAGTAGGCCATTTGTAAGTAGAAACGTATTCCTAAAGCATATGCCTGCTTGAATTTGTTCCATTTATTTTTAAACATGCAAGGGATTGCATCATTTGATATGTTAAGTTTTCTTGTTATAAAGCATAGTAATACAGATGTTTTATTCTGAATGATTCAAAGGTTTTTTGCATGAAATGTTATGTAATTATGAATAAGTAATGATAACAATTTCATTACTTCTCTTCTTGATATAAGAAATGACTTTTTAATTAGCAAAGATGTTCATTTTTAATCAGAGAAACAATTTATCTTAATTTGCAATGATGAAATTATGCATTTAAGTAGACTACTCTGAGAAGAAAATATGTAGTCCTGAGAATGTACTGATGAACTTTTTTTTTTAAATAACAGAAAAATTCAGCAAAACAATTGACTTTCAAATTCTGCTATTGTTACACCACTCCCCAAAAGGAATTTTTACTCACAGGTTAAAAAGTTTGGTCAGAAGTTATGGGTAGAAAGTTTAAGTGCAATGACAACTTTACCATGATTTGTGATTAAAAATACATAAATTCCATAAAAACTAAAGATTTACTAGCTCAAATTAAAGCAATCAATGACATATAACTATTTTATAACATTGTTTATCTACAACCATTATTTTAATGTTAAGAAGAGAAAATTTCCAGAAGAGTTTCAGATTTAAAACAAAGCCACATATTAGTAAGTGAAGCTGCCTATTTGCAGGCCTATCACTGTAATATGAACATATTTGTGCATTGATCCTTCTGTAGTACTGTAAAAATTTTTATTAATATTCATAACTTTTTTCTTTCAGTTTTGTCTGTATTCACAGTGAACCAAGACCAGTTTTCAGTAGTAGGCTTATTAGTTGTTAGGGACTTGTGAAGCAAGATACGGTATTTGCCATTGACAATAGTATTGTCAGCTATCATGGCTCCAAATCCAAACTGAGTTCTCCAATTCAGCTCTATCAGAACTAGACCTGGCTTTCAGATCCCTATCTGATTCTTATCTTTCTTAAGCAGTTCTAAATTTAAAAGGGAGAAGGTAAATTTAGTTCAAATATCAAAAGCCCAGCAGTAAGATATTGACGGACATCTTAAATTTGAGTTTAATACTTAAATAAATTAATAACTCATGAGATAACTATTCTAGTGATTTAATAACAGAAATAATGTATTGTACAATACAGTATATGGTACTAAAGAGATATGAACATGAACTTGTCTTAGAAGCACAGAACACAGAGCAACTATTTCTGAGTGCCACTATTCACTATTTTTTTCCATGCTAGAGGCATTAGCAAGGTGTGGAGAGACTGACGTTCAGAGAGAAGGTGCAGAAGAGAAGCACAAGTGTAAAGGCACAGAGCTGTGAAGTTTTAGTAATTGTGTGAAAAGTGGCTGGAGTTAGCTTGGAAAGCAATGGTAGTACAAAGGTAGGCTTAGTTCCAACTGTGAATGGAACTAAAGTCTTGTTTGCTAAGCTAAGGAGTTTGGGTTTTAGTTTACAGTCAACAGGAAACTAATGGAGATTAATAAATGAAGGTGACACGACTAACAGATTTTTGTTGTTAGTGCTGTACAGAAAAAAAAATTCCAATAATGGGGAAGAGGATGGCCTATAGCTAGGCAGCGCAAAAAACATCTCACAAATTATGGTAATAATCTAGTTAAGACATGGTTCATAATAGCATTGAGAATGGAGAAAAGCACTCAGATTCTAGACAATTGAATAGATGTAGAGGTGAGAGAAGGTACTAGATAGAGTAAGACACGAATTAAGGTTATCAGAGAGACTTTACCTCCTTATTAACAGATCAAGAATTCAAGAAAATAAGTTTCAGGGAGGGAAGACAAAATGTAAGTAATGTGAAATTTTTAGTGACTGGGAACTCCTTACAGAGCTATGGAATCACTAGCCTATAGATAGTAACTGAAATTGCAGAAAAGAGATAAGATTATCTAGAGATTAGGTAAGTAACAATTGATGAGGATGAGGTAAAATCCCTGGTGAACTATTACGTAGAGTTAAATAGAAGAAGAGACAACAAAAGTGACAGAGGAGAATCAATCACAGGCAGATGATTCAAGAAGCAAGAGAAGATCTTGAGAACGTGACAAATGCCAAGCAGAGGTTAAAAGCAGGATGAGGGTGGATAGCAAGACTCTGAATTTGACAACCAGAAATCTGGTTTCCTTTTTATGTTTGAATTTATTTAGCATCTAGGCAATACTTTTAACTTTTAACAACTTGATGGGATCTTTGAAAACTAAACTCTTCAAATATCCAAATAATACACTTGTTTAATTAAAAAAACATTCAAGTGTAAACAGGTTATGCAATTTGCCATGGTTATACCTTTCTAAATAAAGTCTATCTTCATATCAGTTGAAATTAGCTGAATTAGATGGTAATCCTTTGAAAAGTGAACACACTATAGTACTAAAATAGAATGGCTTATACTTATGTCTTTGAAATTATTATTTATCAAAAAATATTCACTAAACAAGGATGGGAATATTCTAATTTCCAATGTCAAATGATAGAGAACATAGTGTCTTGATCTTAAATTAATACCGATGTATGGGGTGAGAAAAAGTTGAGGTTCACTTTAAAAAAGATGTCTGATTTTTTTAGCACTATTTATTGAACCGTCTTAACCTTTCTCCAGTTGATTGCTTTGTTGCCTTTGTTAAAAATGAAATAATCATACAAGTAATGGGTCTCTTTTTGAGCTCTATATTCTATTTTGTTTTTGTATGTCTTTTCTTACTCCAGTAATATATTAGCTTGATACTGCAGCTTTTTAGTCTTAAAGTCAGGCAGTATAAGTCTTTGAACTTTGTTTTTTTTCAATATTGCTTTTGCTATTCCAGTGTGCATATGCTTTATTTTCTTTTGGACAAATAACTAAGAATAGAATTGCTGGTTCACTGAACAGGTTGTTTGGTTGTATAAGGAACTGCCAGTTGTCCCACATTCTCACCAGCATTTAGTATAGCCAGTCTTGTTAATTTCAGCCATTCTGGTAGGTGTGTAGTGGTATTATTAAAAGTGGGCTTTTTAATAGATTCTTTGCATTTCCATATAAATAGAATATAAAAATATATGAAAAGGCATTATGACTGGGACAACACTGAATTTATAGAATTTATAATACATAGCTCTTAATATTTTGTTGGGTCTTCATTAATTGCTTTTAGCAATGTTTTGTATTTTTGTTGTTAAATTCATTCCGAAGTATTTGTGTTTTTTAATACTATTGTAAATGAAAATGCTTTTAAAATTTCCTTTTCCAATTGTTTGCTTCTAGTATATTTTTGTGTAATTACCTATGGCCTGTTAGATTTACTTATCTGTATTAATGGTGGTTTTGTAGTCTTACTCTTCCTTTCTGATCTTTATATCTCTTTTTTCCTTTCTTGCCTTATTTTACCAGCTAGGAGCTCAAACACAATGTTAAATATAAGCAATGAAAAGATATCTTTGCCTGTTCTCTCCCTTAAAGGGAATGCATTTAATATTTTGCCATTAGGTATATTTGCTATAGGTTTTTTTTAGCTATCCATGATCAGATGGAGAAATTCTTTTATTAATTTGTTCAGACAGAAGGACATGGACATGCAAAGTTATGGACATAAGGAAGAGTATGGAAATAATATGACATAAGAGTATTTGAAATAATATGATATGATAGGGAATGGCAAGGCATGAAAAATAGAAAGATAAGTAAGTCTAATCATAAATAGTCATGCTAAGGAATCTAACTTTATGCTATCTTAAGAAGACGATAGAGATGCATTACAGCAGGTGTATCATACGATCATATCTGTATTTTACAAAGATTACCTTTGATTCCAGTGAAGAATCTAAAGATAATTTGGAAGCTATTGTAGTTATCAGGTATTGACCTTGGAAATGAAAAAAAAAGATAACGATAGGAATGATATAATTGGAGGGCCTTATTAACAGTACATTTTAATAAATTTCTATCTGTCCTTCCTACTCTTTCAAATGTCATCTCCCCTCGTAGGTATTCCTCACCTCCAAGGTAGAAGTAACTCATAATCTCTTCTGCATTCCTACTGAGAACTGCCTATTTCTTGCTAACAGCACGTATCTCATTACTTTAGTTATCTTTTAATTTGTTTGTCTCTCCCAGTAGACTACATTAGGAACTCTTATAAGTAAGAATTATATGCCCCAGATTCTGGCATATAATATTTATGTCCCAGATCCTGGCACATGAAAACACTTAACTGAATGAACACTCAGTTGAATAAGTGAACTAAATAAATGAGAAGATAAACTCTACCAAAGTTAACTTTTTTTTTATCCCAACTACTGAAATTAAGATGAACTATTTTTTAAGATACAAAGTATTCTTCAAAAAAAGGTCACCAATTAGATTTTAAAGAAATTTATCAAAGCAGTTTTAGAAACAAGACCAAGTTTCTTGTGCAGTCAGAGAAAAAAAGCCACATGCTGTGGGGTGGTGGGAGACTTACTTTCTGCAGTTTGTATTATTATATCATCAAGTTCTTTTTCCAATTTCTCATAAATGTCTAGCCTTGCTTGACGCTCAGAGCTCTGTGCTTGAAGTTCAGTAATATGTTTTTCAGAAGAGGCTTGGAGACTATAAAATTCTTTAGTTAAAACCTAATGGTTGAAGAAAAAAATGCAAAGACAGAATTAAATAGGTTAATAATTAAGACAACAATGTGATACAAAAATATTGTTTTTTTCTTTTTAATGATTTAAATATGAAAAGAAAGCTCAGTTGAAATGACTGAGGAAGTTTCAGATAAATAATCCAATTTTTAACTGAAATTTATGAAGCACTTTATTATATATACACTATAAAAAACAAGTCTAAAACTTAGAAATAGTTATGAGTAAGATTAGCATTTGCTTCCTAGAATTAAAAAAATGCATTAATGCCATAACTGGAGGTCATTTTTCTAGCAATTGCAGCTACCTGAGAAGGTGTACAGCCTTACAAAGCTGTGTGTAAGAACAATATACTCATAATGAGCCCTTCAGTTTTCCGTCCTTGTTTATCCCATTCTACCCTTACCATGCTTTTAATAAGATTTCTGGTTTTCTGAGCAATTATAATTCAAAAGAGCCAACCAAAATGCAAATATGAAGTGCTACTCGGGGCAGTATCAGAATATGTCTTTGTAGAGAAAGAAAGGAAGGATAAAAAAGATACAAAAGGCATGGAAATTGAAGTTATTTTGGTTAAGAACAAAAAATTCTATGCTTCTGGTAACTCACTGAGAATCACTATGATGGTAATTCACTAAAAAGGAGACACTTCTAGTGACAAATGAATGTTTTAATGCTTAAATTCCAATTATCTAGAAAGTGCACAGACTTAATTACAGAGTGCTATTACACTCACTTCCTAGCATGGCATAAGTAATGTAGTGTTTCCTAAGAAGCCATAGAATACTATAGTTAAGAATATTGTTTGTAGCCAGAAGATTTGGATTTTAACCTTGGCTTTAACACTTATCAGTTGTGATCTCAGGCAAGTACTTATTCTCTCTAAACATACCTCAAAATATTGTTGGAAGGATTAAATGAGAGGATAAATTTACAGTACTTAGCACAGTGCCTAGAACATACTAAGTTTGAAAAATACTATTATTACTGTAAGAAATACAATTATGAGAACTTTTATTAAATGATTCATAGAGATCTATTGATATAGTTATCCTGAATTCTCTAAAATTAAACACTTTTGAAGGAACTTATTTTCTTTAATGACATAAAGTTCACCTTTAGAAATGTATGTGATTGTGTGCTGCCTTATGTGGAAAAAGAAGAAGATGCAGAAGATCTATTTAGTTTGTAACAAGCAGAAATCACAGTTTAATTTTCCTTGATCTGTTCTATCTCATTTCTTTCAATTATTCCTATCAAAACTTCCTGCCAAAGTAAACTAAACATTATCTTTCAAACACATTCCTTCAGAAGGTAAAGGAAGAACAAAATGAGAATGGTGATGATGACGATGGGATTAACTCTAGTGTCCCTGAGGAGGTCTGACAAAATTCATGCTTTAGCATTATTTCTTCTTTCTTCTTGCTGGCTGCGAATGCATATTCTGGAGATTTACTGATTTAATATAATGAAATACTGCATAGTGAAATAATCTGGGGCTTTCATGGAGGTCAATATGTTAGGATATGGTTCATGAAGAATTTGGGCAACTGATGAACACATTAATTCCACTGCCAAAAGAGACGATCAGTAAGGATAGCGTTAAATGACTTCTCACAGCATAGCCGATGCTTTTCATCTGTACTCCATTTCCAAAAAAACCACCACACAAAAAGAAACTGTGGAAATGGTTATCTAAAGTGACAGAGAATCAAAATGCTAAAGATAGGAGTGAATTTCATAAAATATTATTCTAAGAAAAGATTTCAAAAGTGGCGTTAAGTTGAGAGATGCAGTTTGATATTCTCATGACAGAGAGGAGAGATTCCCAGACACTTCTGACTTGGGCTATCTCCTAATAATTCTGTACCCCATGGTGGAGAATTCCCTTTTACGATGGATTTGCCTGAGTAACTGCTATGAATAATTTATCATTGTTTCTGAAAAGTCAAAGAAGAACTTGATTACTGGATTCATGGAAGGCTATTACTTTAAAGATTCTTCAGGAAAAAACAATATATGAACATTTGAGTTTAAACATGAATGCATAAAATAGATCAACTGCTTTTAGAAATCCATTAAATATCAAGCTCTCACAGTGGATATTTCCCTCCTTAAAATAGCAGAATGATAATACAAAATTATATATATATATAATTACATATAAAATGAATAAAAAATTATAGACAAATAATTGTTTTAAAAAGAGACAAAAATATGAGGATTTAATAATATTGGTAACTGTTGAACCACTGTGTTGTATATTTGAAACCAACATAAGATTGTTTATCAATGATACTTTAATTAAAAAAAAGAGAGACAAAAAAATAAAGCCAGTGTTTCGGGAGCCTTGCCGATTGATAATTAAAAAACACAATCTGTCCCCAAGTTACATCAATGAGAATATTGGTTAAAAATTCCATACTAGGAAAAAAAAAAGCCATACCCCCCCCCCCCAAAAAGGTATTCCATTTTCTAATGGCTTGAAATATCCCATTTAAGGGTACTCTTGCCAGCACTTTAAAAACAACAAACAGAGCAATATAAAGGTAAAAGTTTAAATTTACATTTCTTTAATTATTTTGAAGAATACATATTGCTATTTCTTAGCACTCTGCATTGCTTGCTTTCCTTGGAAATGGTCCATTTCTTCTTTCCACCTATTTATTAAGAAGAAAGTATGCTGTCTTCTTGATAAGAGATCTTTTAAAATTACTTTCTCATACATAATACAAATATTATTTTTCAACCTTCATTTTGCTTTTTAATATTATTCAGACTACAGAGAAGGTGTTCAAGGTTTTTTGTTTTTCCTATATGATTTGTTCCCCTGCTTTTAATCAGTTGACTAGCAGATTAGTCCCCAAACATGTTGACATAATATAAAATTTCATCTTTATTTATTCCTAAGTTTTATGTTTCTATATTTACATTTAGCTAGGATACATCTGAGTTTATTTTGGTATATGGTGTGACATATAGATCCAACCATTTTTCTCTAAATACTCAAATGATTATCACAGCACCATTTATTGATCAATCCAACTTTTCCCCACTGATTCAAAATATAACTGTTTCCATGAATAAATTCTTAAATCATTGAATACGTTTTGAGATTTGCACTTTGTATCACTTCTGGACTTTTTCTGTTTGTGTTTTAATTATTCTTATCTCAGAATGCATTTTAAAATGTGATACATATTTCCTCTCATTTCTTCTTAAAACTCTTCTTTAAAAATTTGGCTATTCTGTTTTTTTCTTCTAGTTGTACTACATAATTCCTATGTTCAGTTAAAAAAAAGCATGCTAGCTAGCTATCTGGCTAGTAGTGAATAATAATATTACTTGATAAAAGCTGAAAAATATGTAATACTGAATATTACCTTCCAGAAAGATGGTGTTTCTTTTTACATGTATTAGTGAAGTTCTATGCTTTTCTTGATACAGGCTTCACATTGTTCTTATTAAAAATATTCCAAGTAAGTATAACAATGAAGCTAAACTGAAGGAACAAAATAGCAGCAGACTCACAGACTTCAAGAAGGGACTAGTGGTTACCAAAGGGGAGTGGTGTGGGAGGGTGGGTCAGGAGGGAGGGAGAAGGGGATTGAGGGGTATTATGTTTAGCACACATGGTGTGGGGGGGTCACAGGGAAAACAGTGTAGCACAGGGAAGGCAAACAGTGAATCTGTGGCATCTTACTACAATGATGGACAGTGACTGCATTGGGTATGGGTGGGAACTTGATAATATGGGTAAATGTAGTAACCACATTGTTTTTTCATGTGAAACCTTCATAAGAGTGTATATCAATAATACCTTAATAAAAAATTAAAAACAAAACAAAACACATATTCCTTGAGGGCAGAAAGTATTCTGTATCAGCAGCACTCAGAACAATAAATAGTTTAACATTTGTATATAATGTAAAAAAGAAAAATCCAAGTAATTATATTTTACTGTTGGCTATTGTGAAGGAGATCTTTTTTCCATTTTCTCCCCCCTAACAGTTCCAGCCCTTTTTGGTATATATTTTTCTGAAAATGTGTATTTCTTTTGTGTGTGCGTATGCCACAGGACACTGCTAGATCAATATGATACAGCCCTGTACTTATTGAGTTTACATGCTAAGTATATGTTCATTTTAAAAGAAAAGCTTATACATGTACCTCCAGTTTTTTCTGATATTTTTCACATTCCAATTGACACTGTGTGAGATTTCTTGCAGTTTCCTCTTGTATAAGTTGAATACGTTCACTTTCAAAAGATTTTAATTTACTTTGATGGAGATATTCTGTTACTTTGCTTTCGCTACTTAGTTGTAGTTCTCTGTATCTGAAAGCAGAAGAATGGTTAAGTGATTCTAAAGAAATCTCAATGATTTTTATAAACATAAACATTATTTCTACTTTTCCCATATTCCCATGTTATACAGTTAATAATATATTTATTTGGCAAAGTTTATTTGGCATATATGGAAATATGCTAACCATGTTATTATACAGTTAATAACATATTTATTCAGCAAAACTTATTTGACATATATGGAAATATGCTAAGCCCAGAGAACACAACATACCCATTAAACTTCCTCTATTGTTCTATTTCCATTCTTTCCATCCCAAAACAATTATTGCCTATTAAATATTTTGTAAGACATTTAAATAAAAAATAGTAAGAGCAAGTTTCAGTTACATTGTTTAAAATGATTTAATTTCTATACATTTCAAAGGCCTTCTTACATCTACAGCAAAACTGTTTTCAACCTTGTTATTTCATTCTAAGTTTACATAATGTCAAATGGAGAAGAATGGCAAGAAATATGCACACTTAACTGCAAATTCTTGAGATCTTGTAAAATAAATTTTTTAGTAAATATATATTTGGATATTACAAGAAAACATAATGTACAAATTACAAAGATAAATATGAGTAGTCTATTGGAACACAGATAAGGAACATCCTCTTCATTCCATAGTTACATGCGCAATAAAACCTTTCCATTTCACATATAAATCACTACATATTATAAATTTGAAAATATTTTGGGATGATTATGTTGTAACATAAAGCAAAATACAAAACACGTTATATCTTTCAGGGAGCTATTATGAAGCCAATGCTACATGTGTTATTAAAACTCATTAATCCAAATATTTATTGAGCTAGTCACTGTGCTAGGTAATGTGTATACAATGGAAGACAAAATGTTTTTACCTCCTTAAAGAAGTTAATTCTGCTAAAGGCAAATAAACTTGAAAATTCAATAGAGAATATAGCAAGTGTTTCAATAGGGTAATATCTATGTTCAATGGGAATTTTTATATATATACTTTATATATTTTTACATATATACAGAAAAAAGTATTTATATATTACATATAGTTTTATTATATATGTATATATAAACTTTTATTTTTAAAAATAGCTTTTATATAGAGACTGATAACATTTTTTATTGAGAAATAATACACACACCATAAGGTTCACCCTTTTGAAGTACAGAATTCACTTTTTATAGTTTGTAGTATATTAACAATATTATGTATCACCTTTATCTAACATATTTCTATCAGCCCAAAAAGAAGCCCATGTCCATTTAGCACTCACTCCCTATTCCCCTCTCTCACCAGACCCTGGCAACCACTAACTGACTTTCTTACTCTACAGATTTGCTTACTCTGGACATTTCATATAAATGGAATCATATAATATGTGACCTTTTGATGTTTTCAAGGTTTAGCCATGTAGTAACATTCATGGAGCATCCAAGTAGTACTCCATTCCTTTTTGTGGCTGAGTCATATTCCATTGTATGGCTACACATCTTTTTATCTGTTAATCAGTGATGGACATTGTTTCCACTTTTTGGCTATTAAGAACATCTGTGTATAAGTTTTTGTGTAAACATGTTTTTGTTTCTCTTGGTTATATACCTAGGAAAAGAACTGATAGATCATATGGTCACTCTAATTTTAACTTTTTGAGGAACTGCCAAACTGCTTCAAATGTGGTTTTACTATTTTACCTTCCCACCAGCAATTAATGAGGGTTGCAATTTCTTCACATCCTTATCAACACTTATCATTGCCTGTCTTTTTTATTACAGCCATCCTCAGGGGTGCTTTTACTTGAAAATGTATTAGTTTAACATTTTACTGACATGAAAATTTCTCTATAATCTCTAGGATAAGTTGTTTTATAAATGTAAATGTATAAAATGTGTGAAATCAGTATCGATTTTGTATGCTAAACTATGAGATACACTGGAACACATTACTGAAATAAATTCTGGATTAAGTCATTTAAAATGTGATACTGATCTTTAAAATAATCTGTTTTGAAAAGATTAAACTGCAAAGTTTGCCTTTTTATGGATTCAGGACATTGTGGGTAATTCTGAGATTACTGCTAACTCCAAATAGGAAATTAAAGACAGCTTTTTTAGCTCACCTGTTCTTCTTATTCATTACCTGATACTTGAAAGTTACTTTTAGCACTATTATTCTTTCTTCCCCTATACTGAGATGTGAAATAACAATAGCTATCTCCTAGATATTTGAGAATACTAAGTTTAATAACTCACACTTTTATAAACCAAATGATAGTTTTAAAGGACTAATCTATTCCCATATTATTTATTCAATGAAAGACCTGCCTCAAATTGTTACGCCTATATTGTAATGATTATTAATGTTAAATTGAACTGTGAAAATGTGGAAGAAACATTTGAGCTGTAAAAGCAGTCCCAGCAGTGGAATGGATGATTACAAGAGCACAGCCTGATGGTTTCAGGTAACTCCCTCTTCCTTGTTTTGCTAATATAACCTGTCACATTTCACCTTGTTGACTCATACTTCTCATCTTATCCTATTAATGTGAACATCTTATTTGAACTAAGTCAATATTATTTACATGTTACCAATTTTGCCTGATATTCTAAATCAGCACAGTAAGCTTATGAGATCAAATTACCTATGAAGTTAAAAGTGTAAGAATCTCCAACTATCCTCACAACCATTTCTCATTCCAGTCTCTGTGGCTAAATAATGCTACATTTGTAACTGAATTTTTAGTTTCCATAAGACTTACCCATATATCGCATATTACCTCAGTAATAGTAATATAAAGTACTAGAATGAACTGTTTGCTCTTAAGAAATACACACAACAGATATTTGGTCTGGATACATAAGGAGAAGACATGTTAAAAGGTGGAAATCACCTATTAGGGAGCTACAAAGACACTGACCCCAAGGAAATGCTCTCAGGCTGTGGTGAATTAATTCCTCCAAGCAGCAGGAATGTTCTACAATGATGTGAGAAATAACTGCAGGAGAGACATCAGTACGGCATTCAATTCTCAGAAATGGGAGAACTCATTTGAATAAAAGCACTGAATAAAACATTAAAGACACCAGGCTTTCATCACAATATTTACATTAGCAGTCCTCACACAGACACTGTGGTGAAAGCTTTACTCATCACACTCTGATGTATAAAGCCAAGCAATGTATATGGTCTACTCCCAACTCTGTCAACAAGCTTACCATTGAGTAAGAAGGTGAAAGACCCATATAATCACTAATCTTTCATTTAATCTGTTTTTTGTTCCAGTAAGAAACAACTTAAATATCCAGTTTTAATATTGGGGAAGCCATGAACATTTTATGGACAAAATTTGAAGGTCAGTTGTTGTTTCTGAACCATTATCTAATCTCATTTGGTAGACAGACATTCTAAGGCAAAATATTCAAAAAGTACTGTACTCTGTGGTGAGGTTCTTATATTCACCAGGACCAGGAAGTGGTCCTTGCATTAGGAAATTTTAAGAGCTAGTTGAGTTTGGAAGTAAGGCAGTGCAGCAATGTGTAAAGAGCATAGGAAGTAAAACCTGCATGAAGAAGACCGGCAAAAAAAGATAAGCAAAAAAACAGAATTTTCAATTATTGGCAAAGGTTCAGTGAAGGATTTTTAGTAGTCACGTATTTGGTGGAGTAATTGGACAGAAGAAGGTACTTTGGGTGAATAGAAAGATAATACAGTGGGGCTTAGGATAATACTTGGGAGCAGGTAGTCATGGCTGCACCACTACATCCTTTGTGTGAGTATATTTAATTCTAAATTCCACAAGCAAAAGACGCAGAGGCTACTGATAAGCTTTCTACCCAGAAAAGGAGTGCTTTGAAACAGAGATGGGCCTGAGTCTCTAGATAGGAAGTCTTGGGTGAATTTCGCTGTGGGAAATTGGAATTCACCAGGGCAGAAGCTGACAGACGTAGTCAACTGAGAATCAATCTTGCTTACATAGGTACCACACCACCATATATTTTGATGTATTTCTTTAAAAAATATATAAACTTTGACCTATTAATTACATACATACTTAGATTTCATACATGGATATATCTAAAATCATATAAGGACTATTACAGCTATACAGAAAAGAAGTGTATATCCTGAAGAAATTACATCACTTTATGTAAGCTATCTGGAAGAAGGGAGGTTGGAGAAGAGTTAGTTGTTTTTATATTACATAGTCTAATTTTATTAAAAGGCAAGTAAAAAATTTTTGATATGGGCAATTTAAAAAAATGAAAAATTAAGTACTTTCCATTTTAAAAATTTTGGCTGAGATAGAGTTTTCTTCTCACAATAATGTGATATTAGGCAAGTAAGGGATGAGTACTTATCACTACATCAACAATATCTTATAAAATAAGTCTTTGGTTGGTTAGCTTTTTAATATCCTGAAAACATTTGAAAGGTCTCTGAATCCAGAAATAGGCACTTCTGCTTTACCATACCCAATCTATAATTTCTAATCCATTACATTAAAAAGGCAAAAATACCCACAAAACACTTTCTATGTAGTTTTTTATATTTAAGAATATATCAAATTAACACACATTACACTTACATTTATATAATAGCCTATAATTGAACTTTGAAAGATAGAATTATGAAAATATACATTTATTTAAAAATAACTTTTCATATCACTGTATCTTTAATATTTAAATATGATGGTTACGTTCTTCGATTATATCAATTTATATTCAAATATATCAGATGGAAAGGAGGGTAGATCAGAACTACCTGTTACTCAGATTATAAACCAACCTGGTACATTGACGTGGCCTCCTGGTGGGAAGTGTTTTGTTTTCTAAAGGAGAATCACTCACTGTATGTAATGAGAGAAATTTACCAATAGAAGCATGTTGCACATGGGAAAATTTTGAAGGCAGAGAACATGTTTAGAACAATTTATATTAGAGAATATAAGTGAAGTTATTTTCTTTTCACTGACATTAATATAGAAAAATTATTTTAGAAATTTTACTTCTGTGCATTATTGCTATTGTTCTCTCAGTTTCTCTAGTACACTTTTTTGTCATCTCAGTACTACAAATTTTAAAGTATATACCTAGATGCTGAATAAAAACTATTTTCAATGAAAACTATGAGAGCAATACTGAAGTTTAAAAATATACATATAAAATTATAGAGAAACCTAGTTCTAGTAATTCTGGTCTTTTTCTTTCAATTGTGAAATTTTCTAAACTGAAAAGGAAGCAGGTAGAGAAAACTTACAAAACAATCATCAGTGTTAGTGTTGCAACAGTGATTACTATAGGACAAGAGAAAGGAATTTAAAACGCACTGGGGTATTTCTCCAGATGCTTCTGCCATTTAGACGATTTCTTCAACTAGTTCACTTCTCAGCTGTAATACTACATCTGTCATTTTTGGCTTACAAACTAATTCTTAAATGAATGTCAGAGATCTTTTTTTGCTGAGTTAAAAACGCTGAGTATGTTTAACAACTGTACCATGGATTTATAAGAATTTCAAGCATGCATTTAGAATAATTCAGTACATCTATCATATCATGATCAAATAAAGTATGTAATGTCATTAATAAAATAAACGATATGTAGTAATATTTGGCCATCTTATAAAGGCAAAAAATAGGTACTGCAGGTATGTGAAGATAAAAGTACTTAAGTGGAACAAATATAATGAAAGGAATGTTGCCTTAAAATAAATCAAAGCATGCATGAGATAAAATTAGAGTAAAATATTTTAAAACAGTGTTTGAATGGGTAGCTGTTTTCCCTTTTGTGGTAACATAACAACAAACACTTAAAATTCAGCTGGAATAATCCTCTGAACCAAGAGTATTTATATTAGTGCTTCACAGCACTCAAAACTATTTCACATTGCTTTCAATATATACTTCAGAGTATTGGGCAACCTTAAAGAATAAAAAACATTTTATAAAGCTGAATCTAAACTCTGTACTTTCTTCTCAATTTTTCTGTGACCCCAAAACTGATCTAAAAAAAAAGTCTTAAAAAAAAGTTGTAGGATTTCAACGAGTTCACTTCTGAGCTGTAATAAAAAAGTATGTTTGGGGGCTACTTTTGGAAGAATACTGAAGTATGAACAGTAGCAGAATGTAGGTTAATCATGGTTTTGTCCTATTTTCCATATCACTCAAAGAAAGGAAATCAATTATCCACAGTTAACACACAAAGTACTGTGTAAAGCAAAAAGGGATATAAAAGTAATTTATTAAGACCAACTTCCTATTAACAGGCAAACATTATCTCATACCACTCTGTGTTCTGAAAAGGGGCTAAAGAATTCCATGAGGACACTACAATAAACTCTGAATAGGGAGGGATCTAGAAACCAGAGTCCTGGGTCTTCAACTCCAGAGAGTGGTAATAAAGACTTTTTTCTTTTCTCAGGGTGAGGATGATTCTTAAGCTTGATTTTATCTAGCTCAACCAGGATGACCATCAGAGCCACTAGATGCCACAGCTCTACCACAGAATTACTGAATCACGCTTACTATACATGCTTTATTTTTATATTTCATAGACTTAGGAATGTTGAGGTCTGGATGATTAAATAGGCTAATATAAGTAAAATGCTCACAAGTCTCTTGTACAATTAAAATGTAAGTTACTCAGGTGCAAAAATCTTGTTTAATGAATCTCGGGATTCGTAAGATCTAGTATAAGCTCTTTATGAATCTTTACTGAATGAATGAAGTCTTAACTATTTTAGGTGTTATAAAATTTAAATTACTAAATAGGCTCAAGCCAGGATAGAAAATTCTAAAATATCAGACTAGTTTGATGAGGGGGGCAGTCTTTTCTGAAATATGACAAAACCAATGAATTCAGATTATTATTTCCAGGCTTATGTGTCAGTGTAAGATGAAAACAAATTACAAGGAGTGAAGAAAAAAGAAACTGAAATGATTATAGGATAGGTATGACTGAGCTACAAGAAAGATTAAAGTTTCTAAAAATGTAGTTTAGCTAATGACTAAGGTGGCAGAAAGAGACATGACAACATTCTAAAAATATTTTAAAAACAGAACGCAAGAGAGGGAGCAAAGTTAGTATGACCTGATAGCATGACATCTAAGTTCTGCAATGAGTTGAAGTGGCTGAAATGTACGCACAATTTTAGGAATATAAAGCACAACTTAATAGCCTACCCACACAGTGGAGTCTATCATGAGAGGATGTACAACAGAAATGAAGAAAAACATAATAATGAGAAGAACTAAATCACTTTGTTAGGTCTACTTCCCCATTTCTGAATTTCTCTCATACTTAGTGGACTAAATAATCACTCATCAGTTTTTCCATAAACTACTACCTTGGGACATTCATACAAGTATATATAAAATATGTTATGCCAGTTAACACAGTTAGTTAACACATAGCATGCTATGATATTTTATTTTTTAGTAGTTTATGAGATGAGAATTCGGGAATCGTAAAATTCCAGAAACTGTATACATATGTAGGTATCTATTTATGGCTATAAACATGTCAGGATAAAACTGAAATTATTAATAAAGTACTTACTATATAATCAAAGAAACAATACATATTAGTTGAATGAAAAAAACAAACACTTGAACATCTATTTTGAACAAATGCCTTTTCCTCTTAAACATTTTCTTGGGCCTTACTTTTCTCCTTGTACTTTCCCTATGTTCTCCCATCCTAGAAAGAGTTGCTGTTCCTCTCTAGGCTGGTAGAAATTTGGTGCTTTTATTATTGCCCTGCCTTTTTTTCCCTTTTCCCTCACTTGCTATTGAAACCAGGACCCAAAGGACTGGGTTTTGAGAGGCTGATGGTCAAAAGTCAGAGATGAACTCTAAAGGCATTTACTGAGAGAAAACCTGAATCAGCATGACTCCTGGTTAGCATGCACAGAGACCAACACAAAGGAAAGGAGCTGAACACTTCAGTGCCTTAAGTTTGTATCTGCTTTCCATGTATATACTTTTTTTCATTTAATCATCTCTAAAACTTGAGCAGAATATAGGATTATTCTCTTTTTAGAGTTAAACTAAGACTCAGAAAAATTATGTCCATGTAAGTAGCAAAGCTGGAATATGCACCCAAACCACTTCAAATTTCTACTTTTACAATGTAACATCCTTTATCCGAGAGAAAAAAATTTTTTTAATTTAACAATTTTTTATTAAGGTATTATTGATATACACTCTTATGAAGGTTTCACATGAAAAAAATGTGGTTACTACATTCCCATATTATCGAGTCCCCTCCGTACCCCATTGCAGTCACTGTCCATCAGTGTAGTAAGATGCCAGAGTCACTACTTGTCTGAGAGAAAAAATATTAAAAAAAAAACTCAGGCATGTAACAAAATGAGATACACAATCTCTAGCCACACACCATTGGTGGGTAAGTGTGGATAGAGACAACTGGAGGAGGAAGACAGAGACAAAAGGCATGACTGAAAGGTGAACAAGGGAGAAACAGGTATGGGCTCTCCATACAAAGAGTAAAATGCACAAAGGCTCTCCATGGGCACAGGAAAACCTGGTCAGAGGTTTAAGGTCATCAGTGGGAGTTACAGTTGTCCTCAATGGAAATCTAGGGAGAAAAGTTACTTCCCTTTGCGTTGGACAAACTTGGCTCTGTGTTTAACCAATACCTACAGTATGGGAGTGAATATAAAATAAAGCCTTTCTTCAAAATTATCTTTAAAACAGAAAGTGTGTCACTTTTTTTTAATGTTATTATAAAATCTCTCCCACTGAGTATTCTCTCAATAACTATTTTGAAATGCAAAATACTGTTTAGGGAAGACCCCAATGACTTGCAGAGACCATAATCAATGTAAATTCTGAGTGCTGATGTTGTTCGTTTGCAGGAATAAACAAACATGAAAGTGAAGACATTTAACATAGACGTAACCATTATTTCTGGGATGCAGACTTACAACTATACCGAAAATAGGTTTTAAGGATTACTTAAAAATGAAATATTTTGAACTCGCATTTTGAAGATTACAAACACACCAGAAGAACAAAAGAAAAAAATTTTGTATGCATATTTGTGGGTAAGATAAAAAAATAAACCAGCTATAGTACTATCTAGGCATTCAACCAGTGAAAAAAATATGAAAAGCAGTGAGGGTGATGTGCTTTGTAAAACTGTTAGATGTTTCAAAAGTACCTCAAGTGATCTTGAAAGTTCATGTGATAAGACTGAAGTATTCTTTTACATAATGAAATTTTAAATATTTGCATATAACTAAATTAAACAAGGATTCTGAAGCCAGACTGTATGTGTTCAAATACCACACTTGCCCCTTATTATCTGTGTGCCTCAGTTTCCATGTCTATAAATAGGAATAATAGTAACAATTTCATCATATTATGAGGATTAAATGAGTTAATATTAGTAGAATGATTAAAACTGTGCTAGTATACAGAGAAGACAAGTAATGACTCTACAGCTTCTTACTACACTGATGGAAATTGATTGCAATGGGGTGGGGGGACTTGATAATATGGGTGAATGATGAAACCACAATATTGCTTATAAGAAACCTTCATAAGATTGTATATCAATGATACCTTAATAAAAAAAAAGTATAAATGAAGCAACAGACATGAATTAAAGCTGAAAACAAGTTTTGATTAAAAAAAAGCTGTGCTAGTATAATAAGCACTATGTTTGTTGAATATAATTAATACTCAAGATTGCTAAAGCCGTTTTTTTTTAAAGAAAAAAAGCCTGTCATTGGAAAAATGATAAGATGCACACTTTCCTGGCCAAGTAGTTCCATTTATCAGTCTAGCCAACATGTCTCATCTGTTTCATGTTTTCCTATGAACCACAAGACGTTCTAATTATTTAAAATACAGGAATTTCGGAAGCATTTTTCTTCCAGTTAGTGGAATGTAACATCCTTACCAAGAAACATAACTTTGTCTTCCAAAGTCAAATAATTATCCACATACACAGCTAAAGAGATGCAGAAGGAAAGAGCATTGCTGATATCCAGGAAGAAATCTACAAATGGTAACCTCCTACTCAGACCTATGAATGGTCATAGAGAAGGAGATGGATAACTATATACAGACCATGCTACTTAATTTAAACTGTTGAAAAGCTGGCATAACTGCTTTAGATAAAGGGTCAGCAAATTTCCAGAGACTACAAATTTTAGGCTTTTCAGGTCATAAAGTCTCTGTTGCAATAACTCAACTGTGCAGTTGCAGCATGAAAGCAGGCACGGACAATACATAAGCAAATGAGTGTGCCTGTGTTTCAAAAAGAGTTTATTTATGGACCCTAACATTTGACTTTCATAAAATTGTCATGTGTCATGGTACATTATTCTTCTTTTGATTTCTTTCTAATAATTAAAAAATATAAAAACCATTCTTAGCTTGCAGGTTGTGCAAAAACATATGGCGGGCTAGATTTGGTCTGCCTCTGTTTGAATTGTCAAGCTCTGATTTGAATTATGGGAAGCTGTGGAACATTAGTGACAGCCATGCTGACCAAATCTATGACCTGGTACAAATTTATAATGTTTTCAGATGGTACCTGTAATTAAAACTCATTAAATATTTACAAAATTAAGTTTTAGAAATAAAGTTCATAAAAAGAAAAAAGATACCTTTCAAACAGTTATGTCCAAGTGAACACCAATTTCTATTGCTATTCTTTTTTTTGAAAGCTCATGAAAAGTTTGAGCCATTTAATTCAGTACTGCTCTAGTGTTGTCTATCATCAAAGATACATGTATGGTTTAAACTTTACCTATACCTTGGTATAGCTTATACTTTGTAATTACAGTATTGCCTAAAATTTGTGGGATGAAAACTGGTACATAAGCCTGCAGAAAGGCAATCAGAGCTTCAAATTTCTTTTTTTTTAAATTAAGGTATCATTGATATACAATCTTAGGAAGGTTTCACATGAGCAACACTGTGATTTCAACATTCACCCATATTATCAAGCCCCCCCTAACCCACTGCAGTCACCGTCTATCAGAGTAGTACAGAGCTTCAAATTTCTTGTAAGTGGAATGTTTAATATTTAAGGGGACTATTGATAGCTATAGGAAAGAGGTAGTTTTCATAATGGAAAGAGGCATTATTGGCTATATTGGATACCAAGTGGGAAGTATATAGCAGCTGGAAACACAGAAAACTGTTTAGCAAATTGTTTTAGGTATTTAGTTTGTAGTTTTAATGTTCAAAAATTAAAGATCAGCACTTGAATTAAAGAATCCAATTTATGTTTTATACATGTGATTAGTTTGAGCTAAAAAAACCCCACTATGTTTACTATATACAAATGATTAGATTTCAAAACACATATTACTCATTTAAACATCTGCTGTCTTATTTCTGGATCAAATACACAGATTAACCAATGGCAAAAATGACAAATGAATAAGAATAGACATGTTTTGTGGCACCAACATACAGAACATTCCATTCTCATAAATGACAGGCTATTAACCATACCTTGATTTTCCTGTAAACTGCTTTCAAAAATTATTTCAAAGCTAACATTTCACTGTCATTTTCAAGTACATGAGTTCCCTTACAGGTTTAAATGTGGTGAGGTACACTCTCACTTGGAGGCAGGGAGATGTATTCTTTTGGCCATTTTATATCTCTCTGATTTTAGACAAAAAGAATTTTAGAAATGATAGGTGTCATTACATTTGGGGTATCTAAGAATAACTAACAGAAATTTGCAGTTGGGGTCCCAGTGAATTAAAAGAAAACATTTGAATTCTAATAATAAATATGTGGGTATCAGTTAAGTCCTGCTGTTTTAAGATGCATGAACTCGTTTCCTACTTTTCACAAATACATGGACTTTTCATTTGTAAAATGAAAATACACTGCCTTTAAGTTGGAGAAAACACCCATTTAAAAAAATACATGGATCGATTTTTTAAAACTTACCAAAAAGTACAAGGGAAATCACAATACCAATAACTAAATAGTAAGTTGAGGAAAGGGACCTCCTTCTTTACATAATTTTATAACAGTGAAGGTTATTCATCTGCATGAAATAGTTTTACCAGGTCTGGTCAGAGACTGCTCCTAACCCTTTACCTTTATGGGGCTGAAAGAGAACACAAAAATGAACTAACTGTATGATGATAATAAATAATAATAGCTAACATTTATTGGGAACTTAAAATTGTACAATAAATCTCAAACCGATGGACTTCCGGGAAGATGGCGGTGTGAGCAGGGCGGCAGAAATCTCCTCCCAACACTATATTTATCTACGAAAACACAGAAAATACATCTATTCCTAAAAGAGAGACGAGAATACACAGGAAAGCGCACAGCGTGCAGCTACACCCGAGAGGACTCGGCACCCCAAGAGGCGGGTAAGATACGGAGCCGCGACCCAGCGGGACCCGAGCCCTCCCCCACCCCAGCGCACCGGTGGGAGGAGAGGATTCAAAGCCGGGAGGGAGTGGAAGCACACCCCGCGAAGTAGCCAGCCCCGGGGATCTGCGCGGGGAGCGCTGACCCACATTGCGCAGTGCAGCGGAGATTGGAGAGACAGAGGGGCAGGATCTGAGCGGGGAACGCGCCAGGGTGCTTGCAGCCGGCTCCCAGGAAGGAAAAAAAAAGTGCGCGCTTTCCTCAGCGGTCTTAAAGAGACAGGAGCCCAGCGGAGGAGCCGGATCGCCCCAGCACACTCAGCCCAGCAGGCTGGGAGTCCTGGGGAGTTTCAGACGCCTTAGCTGGCGACTGGGGAAGCGTAGCCATACTTAACACTTCTCACTGAGATCAACAGCCTCCTATTCGTTCCCACCCCTGCCAGAGCGATAAAGGGCCCTGTGGAGCGGCACAGTCACAGCTGTGGAATAGTGGGGCAATAGCGCCACCTAGAGCATTCCCACAGAATCTACGTCCGGTGGGCATTTTTTTTTGTTTTTTTTGTTTTGTTTTTTTGTTTTGTTTTTGTTTTTTCTTTTCTTTCTTTTTTTCTTTTTTTTCTTTTTTTTTCTCTTTTTTTTTCTTCTTCTTTTTAAAGTCTTAAAGAGCCCAGCTGACATACGTGGCAACTATCAGTGACCAATTATACAGCCATGAAAAGACAGAGGAATAAGGTTCAGACCAAAATCAACCAGACAACCCCAGAGAGGGAGTCTGAAGGGATGGAAATGCACAGCCTCCCTGAAAAAGAATTCAGAATAAAAGTCATAACCATGCTGATGGACCTACAGAGAAATGTGCAAGAGCTGAGGGAGGAAGTGAGGGAACTGAGGAAAGACAATACAGAAATCAGACAAGCGATCGACGGGCTTAACAGCAGAATGGATGAGATGCGAGAGACTGTTAATGGAATAGAAAACAGAGAACAGGAGTACAGAGCAGCTGAGGCAGAGAGAGATAAAAGGATTTCTAGGAATGAAAGAATATTAAGAGAACTGTGTGACCAATCCAAACGGAACAATATTCGCATTATAGGAGTACCAGAGGAAGAAGAGAGAGAAAAAGGGATAGAAAGTGTCTTTGAAGAAATAATTGCTGAAAACTTTCCCTCGCTGGGGAAGGAAGTAGTCTCGCAGTCCACCGAAGCTCATAGATCTCCCAACACAAGGGACCCAAGGAAGACAACACCAAGACACATAATAATTAAGATGGCAAAGATCAAAGATAAAGACAGGGTATTAAAGGCAGCTAGAGAGAGAAAAAAGATCACCTACAAAGGAAAACCCATCAGACTATCATCAGACATCTCAACAGAAACCTTACAGGCCAGAAGAGAATGGCATGATATATTTAACGTTATGAAACAGAAGGGCCTCGAACCAAGAATATTGTATCCAGCACGATTATCATTTAAATATGATGGAGGGATTAAATAATTTCCAGATAAACGAAAGTTAAGAGAGTTTGCCTCTCATAAACCACCACTACAAGGTATCTTAAATGGACTGCTCTAGAGGGAAGCACACCTAAGACTAAAAGGATGTCACAAGAGAAAAAAAAAAATCATAGCAAAGAAAGCAGACCATCTAAATACTAACTAAAGGCAAAGAATAAAACACCTATTATAGAAAGAATGGAGGAGGAGGAATAAGAAGGGAGAGAAATAAAGAAACATCAGACTGTGTTTACAATAACTTAACAAGAAAGTTAAGTTAGATTGTTAGATAGTAAAGAAGCAACCCTTGAACCCTTGGTAACCACGAATCTAAAGCCAGCAATGGCAATAAGTACATACCTATCAATAATCACCCTAAATGTAAATGGACTGAATGCACCAATCAAAAGACACAGAGTAACAGAATGGATAAAAAAGCAAGACCCATCTATATGCTGCTTACAAGAGACTCACCTCAAACCCAAAGATATACACAGACTAAAAGTGAAGGGATGGAAAAAGATATTTCATGCAAACAAAAAAAAAAAAAAAGCAGGTGTTGCAGTACTTGTATCAGACAAAATAGACTTCAAAACGAAGAAAGTAGCAAAAGATAAAGAAGGACATTACATAATGATAAAGGGGTCAGTCCAACAAGAAGATATAACCATTATAAATATATATGCACCCAACACAGGAGCGCAGCATATGTGAGACAAATACTAACAGAATTAAAGGAGGAAATAGACAGCAATGCATTCATCTTAGGAGACTTCAACACACCACTCACTCCAGAGGACAGATCAACCAGACAGAAAATAAGTAAAGACACAGAGGCACTGAACAACACACTAGAACAGATGGACCTAACAGACATCTACAGAACTCTACACCCAAAAGCAACAGGATACACATTCTTCTCAAGTGCACATGGAACATTTTCCAGAATAGACCACATACTAGGCCACAAAAAGAACCTCAGTAATTTCAAAAATATTGAAATCCTACCAACCAACTTCTCAGATCACCAAGGTATAAAACTAGAAATAAATTTTAGAAAGAAATCAAAAAGGCTCACAAATACATGGAGACTTAACAACACTCTCCTAATTAATCAATGGGTTAATGACCAGATCAAAACAGAAATCAAAGAATATATGGAGACTAATGACAACAACAACACAAAGCCACAACTTCTGTGGGACGCAGCAAAGGCAGTTCTAAGAGGAAAGTATATTGCAATCCAGGCCTATTTAAAGAAGGAAGAACATTCCCAAATGAATAGTCTAAAGACACAATTACTGAAATTGGAAAAAGAAGAACAAATGAGGCCCAAAGTCACCAGAAGGAGGGACATAATAAAGATTAGAGAAGAAATAAATAAAATTGAGAACAATAAAACAATAGAAAAAATCAATAAAACCAAGAGCTGGTTCTTTGAAAAAATAAACAAAATAGATAAACCCCTAGCCAGACTCATTAAGAGAAAAAGAGAATCTACACACATAAACACAATCAGAAATGAGAAAGGAAAAATCACGACAGACCCCACAGAAATACAAAGAATCATAAGAGAATATTATGAGAATCTATATGCTAACAAGCTGGAAAACATAGAAGAAATGGACAACTTCTTAGAAAAATACAACCTTCCAAGACTGACCAAGCAAGAAACAGAAAAACTAAACAGACCAATCACCAGTGACGAAATCGAATTGGTAATCAAAAAACTACCCAAGAACAAAACCCCTGGGCCTGATGGATTCACCTCTGAATTCTACCAGACATATAGAGAAGAAATAACACCGATTCTCCTTAAAGTTTTCCAAAAAATAGAAGAGGAGGGAATACTTCCAAACTCATTCTATGAAGCCAGCATCACTCTAATACCAAAACCGGGCAAAGACCTCACCAAAAAAGAAAATTACAGACCAATATCCCTGATGAACGTAGATGCAAAAATACTCAACAAAATATTAGCAAACCGAATTCAAAAATACATCAAGAGGATCATACACCATGATCAAGTGGGATTCATCCCAGGGATGCAAGGATGGTACAACATTCGAAAATCCATCAACATCATCCACCACATCAACAAAAAGAAGAACAAAAACCACATGATCATCTCCATAGATGCTGAAAAAGCATTTGACAAAATTCAGCATCCATTCCTGATTAAAACTCTCAACAAAATGGGTATAGAGGGCAAGTACCTCAACATCATAAAGGCTATATATGACAAACCCACAGCTAACATCATACTTAACGGCGAGACGCTGAAAGCTTTTCATCTAAGATCCGGAACAAGACAAGGATGCCCACTCTCTCCACTGTTATTCAACATAGTACTGGAGGTCCTAGCCACAGCAATCAGACAAAACAAAGACATACAAGGCATCCAGATTGGTAAAGAAGAAGTCAAATTGTCACTATTTGCAGATGACATGATACTGTACATAAAAAACCCTAAAGATACCATTCCAAAACTATTAGAACTAATATCTGAATTCAGCAAAGTTGCAGGATACAAAATTAACACACAGAAATCTGTTGCTTTCCTATACACTAATGATGAACTAACAGAAAGAGAAATCAGAAAACAATTCCATTCACAATTGCATCAAAAAGAATAAAATACCTAGGAATAAACCTAACGAAGGAAGTGAAAGACCTGTACTCTGAAAACTACAAGACACTCCTAAGAGAAATTAAAGAGGACACTAACAAATGGAAATGCATCCCATGCTCTTGGCTAGGAAGAATAAATATTGTCAAAATGGCTATACTACCTAAAGCAATCTACAGATTCAATGCAATCCCTATCAAACTACCAACAGCTTTCTTCAATGAACTGGAACAAATAATTCTAAAATTCATATGGAACCACAAAAGACCCCGAATAGCCAAAGCAATCCTGAGAAGGAGGAATAAAACAGGGGGAATTACACTCCCTGACTTCAAGCTCTACTACAAAGCCACAGTAATCAAGACAATTTGGTATTGGCACAAAAACAGACCCACAGACCAGTGGAACAGAATAGAAAATCCAAACATTAACCCAAACATATACAGTCAATTAATATTTGATAAAAGTGCCTTGGATATACAATGGGGAGATGACAGCCTCTTCAGCAGCTGGTGTTGGAAAAACTGGACAGCTACATGTAAGAGAATGAAACTGGACTACTGTCTAGCCCCATACACAAAGGTAAACTCAAGGTGGATCAAAGACTTGAATGTAAGTCATGAAACCATAAAACTCTTAGAAAAAAACATAGGCAAAAATCTCATGGACATAAACATGAGCAACTTCTTCATGAACATATCTCCCCGGGCAAGGGAAACAAAAGCAAAAATGAACAAGTGGGACTATATCAAGCTGAAAAGCTTCTGTACAGCAAAGGACACCATCAGTAGAACAAAAAGACATCCTACAGTATGGGAGAATATATTCATAAAAACGTATCTGATAAAGGGTTGACATCCAAAATATATAAAGAACTCATGCACCTTAACAAAGAGAAAGCAAATAATCCAATTAAGAAATGGGGAGAGGACATGAATAGACACTTCCCTAAAGAAGAAATTCAGATGGTCCAACAGGCACATGAAAAGATGCTCCACATCGCTAATCATCAGAGAAATGCAGATTAAAACCACAATGAGATATCACCTCACACCAGTGAGGATGGCCAACATCCAAAACACAAACAACAACAAATGTTGGCGAGGATGTGGAGAAAAGGGAACCCTCCTACACTGCTGGTGGGACTGCAAATTAGTTCAACCATTGTGGAAAGCAGTATGGAGGTTCCTCAAAAAACTCAAAATAGAAATACCATTTGACCCAGGAATTCCACCTCCTAGGAATTTACCCTAAGAATGCAGCAGCCCAATTTGAAAAAGACAGATGCAACCCTATGTTTATTGCAGCACTATTTACAATAGCCAAGAAATGGAAGCAACCTAAGTGTCCATCAGTAGATGACTGGATAAAGAAGATGTGGTACATATACACAATGGAATATTATTCAGCCATAAGAAGAAAACAAATCCTACCATTTGCAACAACATGGATGGAGCTAGAGGGTATTATGCTCAGTGAAATAAGCCAAGCCGAAAAAGACAAGTATCAAATGATTTCACTCATATGTGGAGTATAAGAACAAAGAAAAAAACTGAAGGAACAAAACAGCAGCAGACTCACAGAACCCAAGAACGGACTAATAGTTACCAAAGGGAAAGGGACTGGGGAAGATGGGCGGGAAGGGAGGATAAGAGGGAAAAAGGGGCATTACGATTAGCAGATGTAATGTTGGGGGGGCACGGGGAGGGCTGTACAACTCAGAGAAGACAAGTAGTGATTCTATAGCATCTCACTACGCTGATGGACAGTGACTGTAATGGGGTTGGTGGGGGGGACCTGATGAAGGGGTAGTTTAATAACGTAATATTGCACATGTAATTGTAAATTAATGATAATAAAATAAATTATATTAAAAAAAAATAATAAAATAAAAAGAAATTCCCCCTTGAAAAAAAAAAATAAAAAATAAAAAAAATAAATCTCAAACCTATGAAGCACAGAATTATAATATCCTAGGTTATGTTTCTTCTTTGATTTACAGCAATACAATTTAGTGGCTAAAAGGTATTGAGAATATCTATACATATAGGAAAACTGATTTTAGAATTTCTTTACATCTATGAGTAATGATATCTATAGAAGGAGAAACTAAATGATCATGCATCTGGCACATACCATGGAAATATATAGGTTACACATCAATATTTACTAAAATCAGGAAGGGTTAAAGTTTGTTGAGTGAAAAAACAATGAACAGAACAAAAGCAAAACATGAAATAGGCATATTATTAAAGCAGTCAGTTATTTAATGAATCTCAAATACAGCAAAGCAAAACTTAACTGCTATATCGACAAAAAGCACCTAAGTGGCTTAAATGAAATTAACATAGCTTATTTTAAAGCTAATTTTTTTGTTTTATGTTTTTATCTTATTTTTTAAGGTATCATTGATATACAATCTTATGAATGTTTCACATGAGCAACACTGTAATTTCAACATTCACCCATATTATCAAGTACCCCCACTGAGCCCACTGCAATCACTGGCCATCAGTGTAGTGGGATGCTATAGTCATTACTTGTCTTTTCTGTGACCTATCTATATTGTGAGTGCTAATTATAATGCACCTTAATCCAATTCTCCCTTCCTCCCCAACCCCTTCTTTTTGGTAACCACTAGTCCCTTGGAGTCTGAGTCTGCTGCTGTTTTGTTCCTTCAGTTTTGCTTCATTGTTATGTTCCACAAATGAATGAAATCTTTTGGTACTTGTCTTTCTCCGCCTGGCTTATTTCACTGAGCACAATACCCTCTAGCTCCATCCATTTTGTTGCAAATGGTAGGATTTGTTTTCTTTTCATGGCTGAATAATATTCTATTGTGTATATGCACAACCTCTTCTTTATCTATTCACATAATACTGACGGACACTTAGATTGCTTCCATATCTTGGGTATTTATAAAGAGTGCTGTGATAAACATAGAGGTTTTAAAGCTAGATTTTTAGTTGCTGTAGACACATCTTCCCTCTGGCTGGGCTAACGCCAGGGTAGGGTTTGCCGGTTTGCAAGCCAGGTGGGGCTGGCTGGAAGAAAGGCGCAGTAGGATGCATATCACGGAGGGGGTCCTTGGAGTTGGGTAGCCAGCCAGGGAGCTGGAGCACCTGAAGATCATCTAAGGAGGAAGATTTCTTTTTCCTCCTTAAATATGAGAGTCTATCTGGCAAAGCTCCCAACCTGCTGGGCAGAGTGCACCCGGACAATTTTGTCTACCTGTCCTCTCTTCTGAGCAGTAAGCTCTGTGCAATCCCTGTCCCTATAGCAGCCCTCTTGCTAAGGGCTTTCTTGTTAGGAAGTCTCTCAGACTGCCCGACTTTCTTTTGTCCCAGAGCAGCCGGATACAGATCCCTCCTTTCCACAAGTGGCTGGAATCTCAGTCTCTCCAGGAATTCTGCCTGTCTTAGCTTTCCAATCCCATAATCATGAGAGTATCATGCAAGCACCATGAATTCTAGGTTTGTGCTCCCAGAGCAGATCTCCGGAGTTAGGTATTCAGCAGTCCCAGGTCTCCACTCCCTCCCTGCTCTGTTTCTCTTCCTCCCACCAGTGAGCTGGGGTGGGGGAAGAGCTTGGGTCCCGCCGGGCCACAGCTTTGGTATTTACCCTGTTCAGTGAGGTCTGCTCTTTTCTCCAGGTGTATGCAGTCTGGCACAGTCCTCTTTCCTGTTGCTCTTTCAGGATTAGTTGTATTAAATATATTTTTGTATTATATGAAGTTTTAGGAGGAAGCCTGTGTCTCACCTCTCACACCACCATCTTTAATCCTCTCTAAAAGCTAGATTTTTAAATTGCGTCTTAAACATGTCCAATTCTGTTTCTTTAACCTATAATGTTCTTTAAAAATGCTATTAAAAATCATGTAAGAAGACTTAAAAATTTTTTTATTAAGGTATTATTGATATACACTCTTATGAAGGTTTCACTTGAAAAAACAATGTGGTTACTACATTCACCCATAGTATCGAGTCCCCCCCACCACACCCCATTGTAGTCACTGTCCATCAGTGTAGTAAGATGCCACAGAATCACTACTTGACTTCTCTGTGCTACACTGTTTTCCCCATGATCTCCCCCACACCATGTGTGCCAATCATAATACCCCTCAATCCCCTTCTGCCTTCCTCCCCACCCACCCTCCCTCACCCCTCCCATTTGGTAACCACTAGTCCCTCCTTGGAGTCTGTGAGTCTGCTGCTGTTTTGGTCCTTCAGTTTTGCTTTGCTGTTAAGACTCCACAAATGAGGGAAATCATTTGGTATTTGTCTTTCTCTGCCTGGCTTATTTCATTGAGCATAGTATCTTCCGGCTCCATTCCTGTTGTTGCAAATGGTAGGATTTGTTTCTTTCTTATGGCTGAAAAGTATTCCATTGTGTATATGTACCACCTCTTCTTTATCCATTCATCTACTGATAGACATTTAGGTTGCTTCCATATCTTGGCTATTGTAAATAATGCTGCAATAAACATAGGGGTGCATATGACTTTTTGAATCTGAGAAATTATATTCTTTGGGTAAATTCCTAAGAGTGGAATTCCCGGGTCAAACAATATTTCTATTTTTAGTTTTTAGGGGAACCTCCATATTGCTTTCCACAGTGGTTGAACTAGCTTACATTCCCACTAGCAGTGTAGGAGGGTTCCCATTTCTCCGCATCCTCGCCAGCATTTGTTGTTCTTAGTCTTTTCGATGTTGGCCGTCCTTACTGGTGTGAGGTGATATTTCATTGTGGTTTTTATTTGCATTTCCCTGATGATTAGTGATGTGGAACATCTTTTCATGTGCCTGTTGGCCATCTGAATTTCTTCCATGTAAGAAGACTTTTAATTCATAATAAGTACATGTCAAACACCATACAGTGCAGTCTAAAATCTCTAAGGTGTCATTTAAGAGCTAGTAATTTGCTAAATGTCATTTTTGTAAATTGAAAAAATAATCGAACTTGATAGAATTTTAATAGTTCCTAAAATTAGCTGACATTTTATAAACAAAATTCTGATTAGAAAATTTAAAAATAAAACATTACTCTTGTTACAGGACCTGAATAAAGACTATTCAAGTGACTTAAGAAAAAAATTTTTTTTGTAGTGGGTTAAATGGTGGCCCTTCCTAAAATCCCTGTCCATGTCCTAATTTCTAGAATCTGCGAATATTACTTTATTTGGAAAAAGGGTCTTTGCAGATGTGATTAAGCATTTTGAGAGCAAGAGCCTGTCCTGGAGTATCTGGATGGGCCCTAGAGGCAATCATATTTACCCCTACAAGAGACATACAGAGGAGAAGGACGTGTGAAGACAAAGGCAAAAGACAAGAGGCAGAGACTGGAGGGTATGCAGCCCTTCACATACTTTGGTTTCAGACTTCCGGCCTTCAGAACTATAAGATAATAAAGTTCTGTTGTTTTAAGTCACAAAGTCTGTGGTAATTTATTATGTCAGCCACAGGAAATTAATACACTATCATTCTGAATTTTGTTGTTGATTTTAATATACTGGAGAGCAAAATTGTACCTACCGATGCTGTTGAACATCACATACACTGTGCTTCAAATAGTGTTTACTAATGTATGACATAAATGTGTGGCAGAATGAATAACTGGGTTAGGGGCAAACAGAATAGATGTCTACTTCTGGTTCTGTTACTAATAACAGTGTAACTGAGGACAAATCATTTAACCTATTTAGATTTGTTTCCTCATTTGCAAAATGAGTAGAATGTTTTCAAGGATATCAAAGTCTTTCCCAATTCTAAACTTTTGGGAACTTTTAAGGTATTAAAAATAAATACCCAAAGGAAATAAGATCTCAGATTCAAAAAGACATATGCACCCCTATGTTTATTGCAGCACTTTTTACAATAGCCAAGTCATGGAAGCAATCTAAGTGTCCATTAGTAGATGGATAGATAAAGAAGAGGTGGTACATATACACAAAGGAATATTATTCAGCCATGAGAAGAAAACAAATCCTACCATTTGCAACAACATGGATGGAGCTAGAGGGTATTATGCTCAGTGAAATAAGCCAGGCAGAGAAAGACAAGTATCAAATGATTTCACTCATTTGTGGAGTATAACAAGGAAGCAAAACTGAAGGAACAAAACAACAGAAGACTCTCAGAGTCCAAGAAGGGACCAGTGGTTACTAAAGGGGAGGGATGGGGAAGGGTAGGTGTGGAGAGAGGAAGAAGGGGATTGAGGGGTATTATGATTGGTATACACAGTGTGTGTGTGGGTCACGGGGAAGACAGTATAGCACAGAGAAGACAAGTAGTGACTATGGGACATCTTATACATTGATGGACAGTGACTTTAATGGGGCATGGGGGGACTTGATCATTACGGGTGAATGTAGTAACCACAATGTTTTTCATATGATACCTTCGTAAGAGTGTACATCTGTGACACCTTAATAAAAAAATAAAAAACAAATAAATAAATAATGCATAGTGTAAAAATCACAATAAAAAATGAAGAATACTGAAATACTAACAATGGGCCGACTGGTTAACTGAAATCTGCCAGAAGAGTCTGGAATCACAAAAATTTGTAAGTGGTAATTATTAAAAATTCATCAAGAGCTGGCAGTGTGTAAAATTCTCAATAAAGTCATTAGCTCTCACAAACACTCATCCAGTTCTAGTTATATGTCCAGAAATGTGCCAGGCTCCATGTATTATAAATAGAAACAAAGCCTGAATGATTTACAGTAAATAAATGATAACTATTATGTGGGTATTAAAAAAGCAAATACATGTAAGACACTTAAACAGTGCTAGCTGTAGTAAAAGATCAATAAATATTAACTTTATTATGTGGGATAAATCTTTTCTTCTTTTAAGTATTTTCTATCAATAAAAACTCAAAACTACAAGTTTTTTAGATAATACTAAGAGGGCTTTTGTAGTTAACAAAATTTTTTAAAGTTTAACTCTCTGATTTATATTCAGTGGTAACCGTTCTTTTCTTTGCTCCTTAAAACATACACTTACACTTCCAATCAATCCTTTTTCCCCTTTACTGAAAGAACTTTTCATGATGAGTGCAATACTGAAGTGTAATTTAGAAGCAGTCTCTAAAACTGGAAGTAATGTTCATCTAAATATGCCTGCCAAGTTTAAAAATGTATCAGGAGTTAAACTGAAACATGTTGAAAATGACTCATTGTGGACCAGAATATACAATGTAGGAAATAAGAGCTCATTTACAAGTGGGAGAAATATACTCACACTTCATCTGTGGTAATTCTCTGTACTTTCTTTCAAGCAAACATCATATTTTAAAATAATTGTGGAAAATATCTTACTTTTAACTGAAGTTTTTATGAGTTGATTTAGTTAGCTGGCATTCCAATTTTTTACACATCTTTTTTTGGACATGGACATATTTACCAAATGTAAATCCATGAAAGTTTTCCCTAAAGCAACAGAGCAGCAGCCTATAATGAAAGCTGTATAAACAGACACACACACACACTCTCTCTCTGTTTCAATTCAAAGGCATCAGTGACCAACTACGATTCTAGATTTCTAAGAAACCATCCTAAAAAATGTGTAGACATACAATATTGTGCTTTCATTCATTTACTAACATGATGTTATTGAAAAGTCACCAGAAGGGCATGTACTTGAGTTCTTTTTCTAGTAGCACTCACGTATTTGTACTAATTCTATCTACTTGCCACTTGTAATCCAAATTACACATTTGTAAGGCAGCTGGCCAGATTTAGAAAAGATCATGGAACTCACCCATCCTTCTCCACACCCCAAAAAGTCTGTAAGATGAATGAACTTGAAATCTTGGTCTTATTACTAACATTCTCTCTAAGCTAATTAATGAGCTACACACTTGAGCCACACACTTAACATCTCTGACCACAACTTTAAGTGGCCTTAAGCTGGATTCAATAAAAAAAGTGTTAATGAATTCCAGTTTAAATTTTCTGAGCTTTGTTTCCTTACTCCGTCAATTACTCAGGAACTGTAGTAAACAATTCAGTACAGTACCTGTTCAGCACCCCTTCATCTACCAATTTATCTAGAAACTATCTCTACCCCTAAACCAAGTTCTTTAAATGTGACCATCATCTCTGGCAACAACTGAGCAGTCTGGGCATGGTCATGCCACCCAAAGTGGGACAATAGCACTTTCCCTCTGGGAAATTTGATTCGTAAAGGCTCTTGAGTTTACCTTACACTCTCATTATAGAGGTAAGTTAAAGGGTTATGTAGACGGGTTCTCAAAATCCTGGATTATTATTTTTAAAAACTTGTAATAAGCTATTTACTATAGAAGAGTTAGATCCTGTTTTATTTTGGCCTTTTTATCTTTTTCATCTTTAAACATTTTGAATCACTTATTGATGTGAAATACAGTTTTCCTTTTGACCAACTTGTGTTTCTTTTTCTATAGAATAGTGAGTTCATTACATTTACAATTGTTAGAAAAGATATGGTCAGTCTTCTGCCATCTTAATAATGTATATTTTCTACTTTTTGCTCCTTTTCTGTTTGCTTTGTTATCAGTCTCTTGTTCTAAGATCTGTGCTTTCCTATTTTTCTCTCCTCCCCTGGTAATATGCAAAGTGTATCATCTGTTACATACCAAAGTATATCATCTACTTTTTGTTTAATTAATGGTTTCACTCATGACTTTAAGTGAGATGCTTAAATATATATTTCTTGAGAAAACTACTGATTCTTACAAAGTCTGAGGAAATTATAATTATATAGCTTTATATATATATAATATATATATATATATATATATAATTTCCTTTTACCATCAATTCTTAGTTGCAAGTTGCTGCTACTTTTGACTCTACTTATGTTAAATAATTATTTTTATGTTGTAATCTTCCCTTAACAATTATGATTATAATTGTGATTGTGCTTTGCATATTAAAATTTAGTTTTACATTAAATATGTCCTGCCAGTTCTTTTATACCTTGGCATCTTAATTCATGAGTTCTTTGATTCTTTCTCTAGTTGGTGACGTTACAATTTCAAGTAGGTTTTTTAGGAAGGTCACATAGTTAATAGGCTTCCTGAGTCCTCATAGAACAAGTCCCCTCTCATCACTCAGGATGCAAAAAATATTACCTCTCAGATAATCTCAATTCCCGGAATCACAGTTTTATCTTTCAAATTATTGTTACTATCCAAAATTATCTTCTTTAGCTTGTTGTTCATATATTTTCTGATGTATGCCATGGGAATGTTAAGCTCCACTGAGATAGGGACCCTTTTGTCCTGTTTAAGCTCTCAAACCCACTATCAAAAAAGTGCTTCAAACAAAGCAGGTGGTTAATGAATACTGCTGAACGAATATGTAAAATAAATTATAAAGTTGAGGAGAAACGAGTTCCGTAAGACTTTTTTCCTTAGTAAATGACTTAGCTCAGATACTACTACGATTTTCTTTACTGTTAGTAACTAATATTGTTTCTTTAATGTTCCTATTCAGTAACTTCACTTGGATTTACTACATTGACATTTTCCATCCTCTCTCAACCAAGAATGTGGTGTTCTCTTTAATCAGCTAAATTGCCTATTTTTACCTTAGAAAAAATTTCCTTCTATTGTATCTCTAAATATTTTTTCTTCTTCCATTTTGTTTTCTTCCCTTTGCATGCTAATTTTCTGAATGAGGATATATACCCTCAGTTCTCCATGTACAATACCTATACTAATTGTTTTTATCATTTCATACTTTTTTTGTTGTTTTTGCTTTATAAACCTCTCCCTTCAAGTTACTAAATCAGTTTTATGGGCCTGCCCAACATTCCTGTCACCTTTCTATCAATTCAATTTTTTTATTAAGGTATTATTGATATACACTCTTTGAAGATTTCACAAGAAAAAAACAACGTGGTTAATACATTTACCCATATTATCAAGTCCCCACTCATACCCCAATGCAGTCACTGTCCTTCAGTGTAGTAAGATGCCACAGATTCACTATTTGCATTCTCTGCGCTACACTGTTTCCGCTTGATCCCCCACACCATGTGTACTAAACATAATACCCCTCAATCCCCTTCTCCCTCCCTGCCCACTTGCCCTCCCACACCCCTCCCCCTTGGTAACCACTAGTTCCTCCGTGGAGTCTCTGAGTCTGCTCCTATTTTGTTCCATTAGCTTTGCTTTGCTGTTGTACTCCACAAATGAGTGAAATCATTTGGCACTTGTCTTTCTCTGCCTGGCTTATTTCACTGAGCATAATATCGTCCAGCTCCATCCATGCTGTTGCAAATGGTAGGATTTGTTTCTTTCTTATGGCTGAATAGTATTCCATTTGTGTATATGTACCACCTCTTCTTTATCCATTCATCTACTGATGGACACTTAGGTTGCTTCCATATCTTGCCTATTGTAAAAAGTGCTGCAATAAACACAGGGGTGCATATGTCTTTTTGAATCTGAGAAGTTGTATTTTTTGGGTAAATGCTAAGGAGTGGGATTCCAGGGACAAATGGTATTTCTATTTTTAGTTTTTTGAGGAACCTCCATATTGCTTTCCACAATGGTTGAAATAGCTTACATTCCCACCAGCAGTGTAGGAGGGTTCCCCTTTCTCCGCATCCTTGCCAGCATTTGTTGTTCTTAGTCTTTTCGATGCTGGCCATCCTTACTGCTGTGAGGTGATATCTCATTGTGGTTTTAATTTGCATTTCCCTGATGATTAGTGATGTGGAGCATCTTTTCATGTGTCTGCTGGCCATCTGAATTTCTTCTTTGGAGAACTCTCTCTTCATATCCTTTGCTCATTTTTTAATCGGGTTATTTGGTCTTTGGATGTTGAGGTGGGTAAGTTCTATATATATTTTGGATGTTCACCCCTTGTTGGATATTGACAAATATATTCTCCCACACTGCAGGATGCCTTTTTGTTCTGTTGATGGTGTCCTTTGCCATACAGAAACTTTTTAGTTTGATGTACTCCCATGAGTTCATTTTTGCTTTTGTACCCTTGCTTGAGGAGATGCGTTCAGGAGAAGTTGCTCAAGCTTATATTCAGGAGATTTTTGCCCATGTTGTCTTCTAAGAGTTTTATGGTTTCATGACTTACATTCAGGTTCTTGACCCATTTCGAGTTTATTTTTGGTGTGGGGTTAAACAATAATCCAGTTTCATTCTCTTGCATGTAGCTGTCCAGTTTTGCCAACACCAGCTGTTGAAGAGGCTGTCATTTCCCCATTGTACGTCCACGGCTCCTTATATATATATGAATTGACCATATATGGTTGGGTTTACATCAGGGCTCTCTAGTCTATTCCATTGGTCTATGGATCTATTCTTGTGCCAGTTCCAAATTGTCTTGATTACTGTGGCTTTGTAGTAGAGCTTGAAGCTGGGGAGCATAATCCCCCTAGCTTTACTCTTTCTTCTCTGGATTGCTTTGGCTATTCAGGGTCTTTTGTGGTTTCATGTGAATTTTACAATGATTTTCTCTTACTTTGTTGAAGAATGCTGTTGGTATTTTGATAGGAATTGCACTGAATCTGTAGATTGCTTTAGGCAGGATGGCCATTTTAACTACATTAATTCTTGCTATCCATGAGCATGGGATGTGTTTCCATTTATTGGCATCTTCTTTAATTTCTCTCATGAGAGTCTTGTAGTTTTCAGAGTATAGGTCTTTCACTTCCTTGGTTAGGTTTATTCCTAGGTATTTTATTCTTTTTGATGCAACTGTGAATGGAATTGTTTTCCTGATTTCTCTCTCTGCTAGTTCATTGTTAGTATATAGGAAGGCCACCGATTTCTGTATTAATTTTGTATCCGGCAAATTTGCTGAAGTCAGATATTAGATCTAGTAGTTTTGGAGTGGATCCTTTAGGTTTTTTATGTATAATACCATGTCATCTGCAAACACGGGCAGTTTAACTTCTTCCTTGCCAATCTGGATGCCTTTTATTTCTTTGTGTTGTCTGATTGCCATGGCCAGCACCTCCAGTACTATGTTGAATAGAAGTGGGGAGAGGGGGCATCCTTGTCTTGTTCCCGATCTTAAAGGAAAAGCTTTCAGCTTCTCGCTGTTAAGTATGATGTTAGCTGTGGGTTTGTCATATATGGCCTTTATGATGTTGAGGTACTTGCCCTCTATACCCGTTTTGTTGAGAGTTTTTATCATGAATGGATGTTGAATTTTGTCAAATGCTTTATCAGCATCAATGGGGATGATCATGTGGTTTTTGTCCTTCTTTTTGTTGATATGGTGGATGATGTTGATGGATTTTCTAATGTTGTACCATCCTTGCATCCCTGGAATAAATACTACTTGATCATGATGGATGATATTTTGAATGTATTTTTGAATTCGGCTTGCTAATATTTTGCTGAGTATTTTTGCATCTAGGTTCATCAGGGATATTGGTCTGTAATTTTCTTTTTTTGTGGTGTCTTTGCCTAGTTTTGGTATTAGAGTGACGCTGGCCTCATAGAATGAGTTTGGAAGTATTCCCTCTTCTTCTACTCTTTGGAAAACTTTGAGGAGGATGGATATTAGGTCTTCACTAAGTGTTTGATATAATTCAGCGGCGAAGCCATCTGGTCCAGGGGTTTTGTTCTTAGGTAGGTTTTTGATTACCAGTTCAATTTCATTGCTGGTAATTGGTCTGTTCAGATTATCTGTTTTTCTGTCAGCCTTGGAAGGCTGTCTTTTTCTAGAATGTTGTTGATTTCTTCTAGGGTTTCCAGTCTGTTAGCATATAATTTTTCATAGTATTCTCTAATAATTCTTTGTATTTTTGTGGTGTCTGCAGTGAATTCTACTCTCATTTCTGATTCTGTTTATGTGAGTAGACTCTCTCTTTTTCTTGATAGTCTGGCTAGGGGTTTATCTGTTCTGTTTATTTTCTCAAAGAACCAGCTCTTGCTTTCATTGATTCTATTGTTTTTTTCTCGATTTTATTTATTTCTGCTCTAATCTTTATTATGTCCCTCCTTCTACTGACTTTGGGCCTCATTTGTTCTTCTTTTTCTAGTTTCATTAATTGGGAGTTTAGACTGCTCATAAGGGATTGTTCTTCTTTGGTGGAGTAGGCCTGTATTGCAATATACTTTCCTCTTTGCTCGGCCTTCATTGCTTCCCACAGTTTGCGGTGTTGAATTATTGTTGTCATTTGTCTCCATATATTGCTAGATCTCTGTTTTTATTTGGTCATTGATCCATTGGTTATTTAGGAGCATGTTGTAAAGCCTCCATGTGTTTGTGGGATTTTTCATTTTCTTTGCGTAATTTATTTCTAGTTTCACACCTTGTGGTCTGAGAAACTGGTTGGTACAGTTTCAATCTTTTTGATTTTACTGAGGCACTTTTTATGGCCTAGTATATGATCTATTCTTGAAAATGTTCCATGTGCACTTGAGAAGAATGTGTATTCTGCTGCTTTTGGGTGTAGAGTTCTGTAGATGTCTGTTAGGTCCATATGTTCTATTGTGTTGCTCAGTGTCTCAGTCTCCTTACTTATTTTCTGTCTGGTTGATCTGTCCTTCAGAGTGAGTAGAGTGTTTAAGTCTCCTAGAATGAATGCATTGCATTCTATTTCCCCTTTTAATTCTGTTAGTATTTGTTTCACATATATAGGTGCTCCTGTGTTGGGCGCATAGATATTTATAATGGTTATATCTTCTTGTTGGATTGACCCTTTATCATATGTAATGTCCTTCTTTGTCTCTTGTGGCTTTCTTTGTTTTGAAGTCTATTTTGTCTGATACAAGTACTGCAACTCCTGCTTTTTTCTCCCTAGTAGTTGCATGAAATATCTTTTTCCAGCCCTTCACTTTTAGTCTGTGTATGTCTTTGGGTTTAAAGTGAATCTCTTGCTTTTTTATCCATTCAGCGACTCTATGTCTTTTGATTGGTGCATTCAGTCTATTTACATTTAGGGTGATTATCTATAGGTATGTATGTATTGCCATTGCAGGCTTTAGATTTGTGGTTACCAAAGGTTCAAGGTAAACTTCCTTACTATATAAGAGTCTAACTTAACTCACTTAATATGCTATTACAAATACAATATAAAGGTTCTTTTTTTTCTCCTCCTTTTTCTTCCTTCTCCATTCTTTATATTAGGTATCATATTCTATCCCTTGATTGACTTTGGGGATAGTTAATTTTGCATTTGCTTAGTAATTAGCTGTTCTACTGTCTTTACTGTGGTTTTATTACGTCTGGTGACAGCCATTAAACCTTAGGAACACTTCCATCTACAGCAGTCCCTCCAAAATACACTGCAGAAATGGTTTGTGGGAGGTAAATTCTCTCAGCTTTTCCTTTTCTGGAAATTGTTTAATCCCTCCTTCAAATTTAAATGATAATCTTGCCAGACAAAGGATTCCCTGTTCAAGGCTCTTCTGCTTCACTGCATTAAATACATCATGCCTTTCCCTTCTGGCCTCTAAGGTTTCTGCTGAGAAGTCTGATGACAGCCTAATGGGCTTTCCTTGGGTGTGATCTTATTTTTTTCTCTGGCTGCTTTTAATGGTCTGTCCTTATCATTGATCTTTGATATTTTAATTACTATATGTCTTGGTGTTGTCTTCCTTGGGTCCCTTGTGTTGGGAGATCTGTGCATCTCCATGGCCTGAGAGACTATCTCCTTCCCCAGATTGGGGAAGTTTTCAGCAATTACTTCCTCAAAGACACTTTCTATCCCTTTTTCTCTCTCTTCTTCTGGTACCCCTATAATGCGAATATTGTTTTGTTTGGATTGGTCACACAGTTCTCTCAATATTCTTTCATTCTTAGAGATCCTTTTTTCTCTCGGTGCCTCAGCTTCTTTGCATTCCTCTTCTTTAGTTTCTATTTCATTTATCGTCTCCTCCACTGTAACTAATCTGCTTTTAATACCCTCTATTGTGCTCTTCAATGATTGGATCTCCGACCGGAATTCATTCCTGAGTTCTTGAATATCTTTCCCTACCTCCATGAGCACATTGATGGTTTTTATTTTGAACTCCCTTTCAGGAAGATTCCTGAGGTCGATGTCATTTAAATATTTCTTAGGCGTTGTATTAATAATTTTACTTTGAACCCGGTTCCTTTGGCATTTCATATTTGTATATGGCGCCCTCTAGTGCCCTGAAGCTCTACTCTCTAGAGCTACTCAGCTCCTGAAGCAATGTTGGGGGTCGCAGGGGGTGGTATTGATACCTGGGGCAGGGGGAGAGCTGTTTCCTGCATCCCGGCTGCTATGCTTGACTCCCCTGCCTGAACCAGTGGGCCAAGCACCCAGGTATAAGCCTCTATGCTTTGCATTTGGAATTGCTGTAGACAGATATTCCCTCTGGCTGGCCTAACGCAAGGGTAGGGTTTGCTGGTTTGAGAGCCAGGTGGGGCTGGCTGGGAGAAAGGCGCAGCAGGCTGTGGATCATGGAGGGAGTTCTTGGAGCTGTGCAGCCAGCCAGGGAGCTGGAGCACCTGAAGATCGTGAAAGCTCCGAACCCTGTTCCATGAGGTCTGCTCTTTTCCCCAGGTATATGCAGTCTGGCGCAGTCCTCTTTCCTGTTGCTTTTTCAGGCGTAGTTGTATTAATTATATTTTTGTATTATATGCGGTTTTAGGAGGAAGCCTCTGTCTCACCTCTCATGCCACCATCTTTAAATCTCTCAATTCCTTTTTAAGTTCTGTATATCATTTATCTAGATAATTTTTCTCCTTAACCATACCAATTTCCTTCCACCTTATTCTACTGCTGTATTTTTGGCTTTAGAGAGTCAGTGCTTCTTAAAGTTTTCTTAGTTGTGAATAAGTTATAACCTAAAATCTTTTTAGAATCCTAGATCATTCAAGGTGTTCTCTTTATCTTTTGCAGTTTTTGTATTACTCTGTTGTTTCCTTCTATTTAAAGAAAATATTTTATATGTCCCATACATACTTGTCTTCTCTGACCCCTAGTCACTTTTTAATCTGTGAATGAAGGCAGGTCTTGCCAGGCTGCATTTTGCCCCTTTTCTGTTTAATGGACATTTTTTGGATTGTCCTATTATCCAATGAACTGGAAGACTAGTATTTGGCAATTTCCTTGCTTAATAGAGGGGAGAGAACTGGGATTGTAAGAAGTTAGTCTGGAAGCTTATCTTTTTTTGTGTTTTGTAAATTCCTGTACTCATGGTCAAGTTTATAGGAGCAGAAATTTATAGGTGTTGCTGTCTCTCACATTTTGTATTTCTTTTTTTCTTTCTGGGAGATTTAGTCATATTGGTGAAAAGTTAGTTTAGATTAAAAATTTCATCATAATCCCTCAGATTTTAAAGAGCCTCCATTCAATCCATAGGGTAGCAATCATTTTTCTATGCACACTTTTCTGTTAGCAGCTACTCAGCTTGTTTTACCCCACACCCCATCATCCCAGTTGAGAATCAAAATCACATCAAAGAAAAATAAGACAGTATGGCTAAACAGGCTGTCCTCTACCTGGCATTCCTGCTGATATATAATGGAGGAATAGCTTCAAATATCCAGTTTTTACCCCTTCACTTTAGGGCTAAGCCATCAATGTAATAGCCTCTAGTCACAGTAGCTATTTACATTTAAATTAACTTAAAAAATAATCTAGTTTATACGTTACACTACCTAACCTTCAAGCGCCCAGTGTGGTTTTTGGCTCCTGTATTGGACAGGGCAGATACAGAGCATTTACATTATGGCAGAGTTCGGTAGGAGAATGCTACCTTAAAGTGGGGGAGCTCTTAGGAATTCCATCTGCACACTATCCACCCTACTGTACTCCATCAGCAGAGGTATGCCCCTGCCATACTTACTTTGATTTAGGAGCTGGTTACATTCTATCAGACCAACAATTTTTGAAATTTATGAAACCATATTGAGGCCTCCCTTAGTTTCTAATGTAGATGAGAGTTTCTTCCCCATTTTATCTACATATATGTGCACTGCAGAATTTCATAAAAATGCCTTTGAAAAATCCTAACTTTTAAGAATTCCTCCATCAATTTAACATTTCAGAGTTCCCTTAAAGACAACTCCTCTTTAAACCATAACTCAGAGATTCCTAGCCTATGATTTTTATGCAAAACTAGTTAATTCACACTTACTCCCCTGTTAATCACTGGGAATGGGAGGAGGGATATCAAAATGGGGTATACAATAAGTATAGGGTGAATTTATTGAATTTTTTAACTGAATGAAAGTGTGTTTAAAGTGTGAAAAGAATTATCCATTAGGCTCACTGTGAAATCTAGGTTTAACCAATGATTGGTTAGAAATTAAATAAAAAACCTAAAACATTTAATCAGTGACGTTCCTCCATTCTTTGAAATTGATCTTTACACTTATTCTTGATAAAATGCTTTGCTAATGTTCAAGTACCTTTTATCATTGACATTTTCCCTCTAGAAGTTCTAGTAAATACCTCAAAAAAGAGAAGTAAAAGTAGTTTGTCAAGACTTAGAAGTTAACTAATGGTAGCTCTGGTTTTCACCATTTCCTTTTCTACATGCTATCTGTTTAATAATCTGTTTTAGAATATCTATTGTGGGTTAACTTAAGTTTACTGATATAGTTTCTGGACTCCTGCCTCTTCAACCTTTCAGAGAATAAGGACGTTTGCAGACTTCTGGCACCTGATCTGATAACAACGTTTGAACAAGATGACCAACACTTCCTCAATTTCTTTCAAACCTCAGGCTACTAGGTGTTAGTCTTACCAAGTAAGTTTACATCTTCTTTGAGATTTCTGATTAAGGCACCAAGGAGGGCAAGCAGTAGTGGTAACTAATGTTTCTTTAGAACTTATAGTTTAGAAAGTGTTTTCAAACACTTCTGCAGAACAGTGTTTCCCAAACACATATTTAAAGAAAGGATACATGAGGATTATTTGGGGAGCTGTGTAGGAGTACAAATTCCCCAGCTGCCTCTACAAAGATACTTATTTAAAAGGAGTAGAGAGAGGCAAAGGAATGTGTCTTCTAAAACAAAAAAACAACACTTCTCTAGGTGACAAAAATTCATCTTGATTTGGGAACTCCTGATGTAGTAAAATGAGGAAGAATCCTGGGCATTTTTTTCAGTATTGAAACTAACTTGATAAGGGATAATTGTAAGTCAAAATGAACATGGGAAATTCTACTCAATTGAAATTGGTAAATACTTACTGAGAATCATTTATATAAAAGATACTAGGTGGAGGCTTTAGTAGAGAAGCAAAGATGGAAAAGAGAAAATATATGATTTCAAAAAAACCTTTACTTCATAAGGAGAGACTTGTATATAAGCACACAATTATAATGCTATGAAACAGAAGTAACTTCAGTATTTCTGAAGGGAAGTTAAAGTTGCACAGAAGACATGATCGATCACTGAGTGGGTATCTCCTGAGTAGATGAATAATAAGATATATGAGCAAGGGAAGAGAGAAGGTCATTTGTAGCACAGAACAGATATAAAGGGGTGAGAGAAAGCACCACACACTTATAGAACTGCAAGAAATCAATTTGTCTTCAGTATATGGAGGAGAATAAAAAGAAAGATCTGAGTTTGGGAATATATAGGCAGGGAGTCAATGAATGTCCATAAATGCTAAGCTGTGCAGTCTGAGATGCCATTCTGTTGAATGAGATGATCAGAGCTCTTGGTTTTAGAACAGTTACCCTTGAATAAGTGATGAAAGTAGAGACAACTAAACGGAAAGCAGGGACATAGTTCAGAGACTATTATAAGTAGTTCAGGCAAGAGAAAATAAAGATTAGTATATCACTAATCATCATGGAAATGCAAATTAAAACCACAAGGAGGTATCACTTCACACCAGTTTGGATGACCAACATCCAAAAGACAAGAAACAACAAATGCTGGTGAGCATGTGGAGAAAAAGGAGAACCCTCCTACACTGCTGGTGGGAATGTATATTGGTTCAACTGTTGTGGAAAGCAATATGGAGGTTCCTCTAAAAACTAAAAACAGAAACACCATTTGACCCAGGAATTCTACTTCTAGGAATTTACCCAAAGAAAACAACACGCCTGACTTGAAAAGACATATGCACCCTTATGTTTATCGCTGCACTATTTACAGTAGCTGAGATAGGGAAGCAACCTAAGTGTCCATCAATAGATGAATGGATAAAGAAGAGGTGGTACATATACACAATGGAATACTATTCAGCCATAAGAAAGAAACAAATCCTACCATTTGCAACAACATGGATGAAGCTGGAAGATAGTATGCTCAGTGAAATAAGCCAGGCAGAGAAAGACAAGTACCAAATGATTTCCGTCATTTGTGGAGTACAACAGCAAAGCAAAACTGAAGGACCAAAACAGCAGCAGACTCACAGACTCCACAAGGGACTAGTGTTTACCAAAGGGGAAGAGTTGGGGAAGGTGGGGAGGGAGGGAGAAGGGGATTAAGGGGCACTATAATTCAAAATCACAATACAGGTAGGTCACAGGGAAGGCATTACAGAAGACAAGCAATGACTCTATAGTATCTTACTATGCTGATAGACAATGACCATAATAGACAGGGTGAGGACTTGATAATATGAGTGAATGTTTAAACCACAGTGTTGTTTATGTGAAACCATCATAAGACTGTATATAAATGATACACTAAAAAAATTAAAAGATTTAGGCAAAGTTTAGAAATTATAAGTAACATGACATTAGCTTAAGTGTCAGAGAGGCCTTCCTTGACTATCCTCTCGTGGTATATGCTGCCCAAGCCATTTTCTTCATAAAACATGCTAGTTCATAACAATCATCAAAACATGTAATTATAATAATTACATATGTTTATTTTCTGTCTCCCTCTTGACTCATTAGAGGCAGTTTCCAGTTTATTCACTAATGTATATCAGCATCTAACACAGTGACTGGCACATAGAATAGCTATCAATAAATATTTGTTGGTTTAATAAATGGGAAGGGGGATAAGGGGGAAAAATAGTTGTGAATCACCAGATTTCTTGTTCAAGTGCCTGGACATATGGTGATGTTAGAATGTAAAACTATGGGAGGAAGAACAGGTTTGCACAAGAGGATTAACTGAATAGGGAGAGATGTAGCAAACAATTAAGAGGTTACTGTACACAACTACAATGTGACACCAGTCAAGAAGTAATGAGAAGCTGATTCAGGATGATAGCAACAGAGGTGAAGAGGACTTTAGAGATAGTATATGGGTAGAATGTATGACATTTGACAAGTGATTACATACAGGAACGAGGGTAAATAATTATTATTCTGAAGTTCAAACAGAAATGGCTTTAAGATGGTGGTGCAACTTATAGAAGTAAAGTCAGTTGAGCTAGCTTTTTGTTTTGGGAGGGTTAACGGGGGAGAAAGCTGAGTTTGTTTCAGAAATACTGAGTTCAAAGTTCCAGAAGGACATCTAGTTAAAAATATGAATCAGGTAGTTGGAAATATGGCCTTACAAGACACAAGAAAAGTGTGGCTTGAGTTTAAAAATATTGGTCATTTCCTAAAGTAACAGTTGAGTGGAAGTTGAGTTCCTAAAGGAAGATATGCACACACACACACACACACAAAAACACACAAAGGTAAATATATAAAATTAAAAGGATCAGATGTCCTGAAAACAAAATAGAAAGGAAAAACTGAAGAACTCTTTCAGATTAAAGACACTGAAGAGGCTGGATAACTACAAGTAATTCATTAGGCTGGACTGGACCCTGTGCCAGAAATAAAAACTGTTACAATATTACTGGAATAGCTGACAAAAATGGGTAAAGTATGGCTATCAATGTTGTTCTGAATTTGGTAAGTGTACTTGGGCTATGTAAGAGAATATTCTTATTCCTAGAAAATAAACTGTGAAGAGGTAAAATAAACTGTGATGATGCATTCAACCTATTAAACATTCAGAAAGAAAAAGTGTATGTTGTGGGGAAGAGAGAGAGAGAGAGAGAGAGAGAATAAAAATGAAACATTAATGTAGCAAAATGTTAAGGGGTGAATCTGGAAAAAAGATACATAGTAGGTCTCTATACTATTCTTGTAGCTTCTGTGCACATATAAAATTTGAAATAAGAATAGGACTAACACTGCTAGAGCACAGCCTTGATTTTATAAGGTAAAAAGGGATTTGACTGCCTGAGAGTGACAACCATTCAGAGTTAATTAGGATTGAAGAGAAAAGAGGTTTTTATCTATAGGTATGGAAAAAGCCTTTTCTTTTTTTTTTTTGATCTGTATCTCTAAGTTTTTTTAAGTTTATTTTTGTATAATTAATCTACAATTATATGTGCAATATTATGGTGATTAAACTACCGCCTTCAACAGGTCCCCCTCAACAACCCCATTACAGTCACTCTCCATCAGCGTAGTAAGGTAATATAGAGTCATTACTTGTCTTCTCTGAGTTGTACAGCCCTGCCCGTGCCCTCCCAACATTACATCTGCTAATTGTAATGCCCCTTTTTCCCCATTGTACCTCCCTTCCCACCCATCTTTCCCAGTCCCTTTCCCTTTGGTAACTATTAGTCCGTTCTTAAGTTCTATGAGTCTGCTGCTGTTTTGTTCCTTCAGTTTTCCTCTTTGTTCTTATACTCCACATATGAGTGAAATCATTTGGTACTTGTCTTTTTCGGCTTGGATTATTTCACTGAGCATAATACACTCTAGCTCCATCCATGTTGTTGCAAATGGTAGGATTTGTTTTCTTATGGCTGTATAATATTCCATTGCATATATGTACCACCTCTTCTTTATCCATTCATCTACGGATGGACACTTAGGTTGCTTCCATTTCTTGGCTATTGTAAATAAGTGCTGTGATAAACATAGGGGTGCATCTGTCTTTTTCAAATTGGGCTGCTGTAGTCTTAGGGTAAATTCCTAGGAGTGGATTCCTGGGTCAAATGGTATTTCTATTTTGAGTTTTTTGGGGAACCTCCATACTGCTTTCCACAATGGTTGAACTAATTTGCATTCCCACCAGCAGTGTAGGAGGGTTCCCTTTTTTCCACATCCTCACCAACATTTGTTGTTTGTGTTTTGGATGTTGGCCATTCTCACTGGTGTGAGGTGATATCTGATTGTGGTTTTAATCTGCACTTCTTTGATGATTAGAGATGTGGAGCATCTTTTCATGTGCCTGTTGGCCATCTGAGTTTCTTCTTTGGAGAAGTGTCTATTCATGTCCTCTGCCCATTTCTTAATTGGATTATTTACTTTATGATTGTTGAGGTGCGTGAGTTCTTAATATATTTTGGATGTCAACCCCTTATCAGATACGTAATTTATGAATATATTCTCCCAAACTGTAGGATGTCTTTTTGTTCTACTGATGGTATCCTTTGCTGTACACAAGCTTTTCAGCTTGATATAGTCCCACTTGTTTATTTTTGCTTTTGTTTCCCTTGCCCAGGGAGATATGTTCATGAAGAAGTTGCTCATGTTTATGTCCAAGAGATTTATGCCTATGTTTTTTCCTAAGAGTTTTATGGTTTCATGACTTACATTCAGGACTTTGATCCATTTTGAGTTTACTTTTGTGTATGGGGTTAGAGAGTAGTCCAGTTTCATTCTCTTACATGTAGCTGTCCAGTTTTTCCAACACCAGCTGCTGAAGAGGCTGTCATCTCCCCATTGTATATCCAAGGCTTCTTTATCAAATATTAGCTGACTGTATATGTTAGGGTTAATTCTGGATTTTCTATTCTGTTCCACTGGTCTGTGGGTCTGTTTTTCTGCCAATACCAAATTGTCTTGATTACTGTGGCATCGTAGTAGAGCTTGAAGTCAGGGAGCGTAATTACCCGTTTTATTCCTCCTTCTCAGGATTGCTTTGGCTATTCGGGGGTCTTTTGTGGTTCCATATGAATTTTAGAATTATTTGTTCCAGTTCATTGAAGAAAGCTGTTGGTATTTTGATATGGACTGCATTGAATCTGTAGATTGCTTTAGGTAGTATAGTCATTTTGACAATATTTATTATACCTAGCCAAGAGCATGGGATGAATTCCATTTGTGAGTGTCCTCTTTAATTTCTCTCAGGAGTGTCTTGTAGTTTTCAGAGTACAGGTCTTTCACTTCCTTTGTTAGGTTTATTCCTAGGTATTTTATTCTTTTTGATGCAATTGTGAATGGAATTGTTTTTCTGATTTCTCTTTCTGTTAGTTCATTGTTAGTGTATAGGAAAGCAACAGAGTTCTGTGTGTTAATTTTTGTATCCTGCAACTTTGCTGTATTCAGATATTAGTTCTAGTAGTTTTGGAGTGTAGTCTTTAGGGCTTTTTATGTACAATATCATGTCACGTGCAAATAGTGACAATTTGACTTCTTCTTTACCAATCTGGATGCCTTGTATGTCTTTGTTTTGTCTGATTGCCGTGGCTAGGACCTCCAGTACTACGTTGAATAACAGTGGAGAGAGTGGGCATCCCTATCTTGTTCCCGATCTTAGATGAAAAGCTTTCAGCTTCTCGCTGTTAAGTATGATGTTAGCTGTGGGTTTGTCATATATGGCCTTTATGATGTTGAGGTACTTACACTCTATACCCATTTTGTTGAGAGTTTTAATCATGAATGGATGCCATATTTTGTCAAATGCTTTTTCAGCATCTATGGAGATGATCATGTGGTTTTTGTTCTTCTTTTTGTTAATGTGGTGGATGATGTTGATGGATTTTCGAATGTTGTACCATCCTTGCATCCCTGGGATGAATCCCACTTGATCATGGTGTATGATCCTCTTGATGTATTTTTGAATTCGGTTGGCTAATATTTTGTTGAGTATTTTTGCATCTACGTTCATCAGGGATATTGGTCTGTTGTTTTCTTTTTTGGTGAGGTCTTTGCCAGGTTTTGGTATTAGAGTGATGCTGGCTTCATAGTATGAGGTTGGAAGTATTCCCTCCTCTTCTATTTTTTGAAAAACTTTAAGGAGAATGGGTGTTATTTCTTCTCTATATGCCTGGTAGACTTCAGAGGTGAATCCATCTGGTCCGGGGGTTTTGTTCTTGGGTACTTTTTTGATTACCGCTTCAATTTTGTTGCTGGTGATTGGTCTGTTTAGTTTTTCTGTTTCTTGCTTGGTCAGTCTTGGAAAGTTGTATTTTTCTAAGAAGTTGTCCATTTCTTCCAGGTTTTCCAGCTTGTTAGCATATAGATTCTCATAATATTCTCTTATAATTCTTTGTATTTCTGTGGGGTCCGTCGTGATTTTTCCTTTCTCATTTCTGATTCTGTTTATGTGTGTAGATTCTCTTTTTCTCTTAATAAGTCTGGCTAGGGGTTTATCTATTTTGTTTATTTTTTCAACGAACCAGCTCTTGGTTTCATTGATTTTTTCTATTGTTTTATTCTTCTCTATTTCATTTATTTCTTCTCTAATCTTTATTATGTCCCTCCTTCTGGTGACTTTGGACCACATTTGTTCTTCTTCCAATTTCAGTTATTGTGTCTTCAGACTATTCATTTGGGAATGTTCTTCCTTCTTTAAATAGGCCTGTATTGCAATATACTTTCCTCTTAGAACTGCCTTTGCTGCGTCCCACAGAAGTTGTGGCATTGTGCTGTTGTCATTTGTCTCCATATATTCTTTGATTTCTGTTTTGAGTTGGTCATTAAGCCATTGATTAATTAGGAGAATGTTGTTAAGTCTCCATGTATTCGTGAGCCTTTTTGTTTTCTTTCTAAAATTTAATTTTAGTTTTATACCTTTATGACCTGAGAAGTTGGTTGGTAGAATTTCAATATTTTTGAATGTATTGAGGTTCTTTTTGTGGCCTAGTATGTGGTCTATTTTGGAGAATGTTCCATGTGCACTTGAGAAGAATGTGTATCCTGTTGCTTTTGGGTGTAGAGTTGTGTAGATGTCTGTTAGGTCCATCTGTTCTAGTGTGTTGTTCAGTGCCTCTGTGTCTTCACTTATTTTCTGTCTGGTTGATCTGTCCTTTGGAGTGAGTTGTGTGTTGAATCACCTAAAATGAATGCATTGCTGTCTATTTCCTTCTTTAATTCTGTTAGTATTTGTTTCACATATGCCGGCACTCCTCTGTTGGGTGCATATATATTTATAATGGTTATATCCTCTTGTTGGATTGACCCCTTTATCATTATGTAATGTCCTTCTTTATCTCTTGCTACTTTCTTTGTTTTGAAGTCTATTTTGTCTGATACAAGTATTGTAACACCTGCTTTTTTCTCTTTGTTGTTTGCATGAAATATCTTTTTCCATCCCTTCACTTTTAGTCTGTGTATATGTCTGGGTTTGAGGTGAGTTTCTTGTAGGCAGCATATAGATGGGTCTTGCTTTTTTACCCATTCTGTTACTCTGTGTCTTTTGCTTGGTGCATTCAGTCCATTTACATTTAGGGTGATTATCGATAGATATGTACTTATTGCCATTGCTGGCTTTAGATTCGTGGTTACCAAGGGTTCAAGGGTTGCTTCTTTACTATCTAACAATCTAACTTAACTTTCTTGATAAGTTATTGTAAACACTGTGTGATGTTTCTTTATTTCTCTCTCTTCTTATTCTTCCTCCTCCATTGTTTATATACTAGGTGTTTTACTCTTTGCCTTTAGTTAGTATTTGGATGGTCTGCTTTTTTTACTATGATTTTATTTTCTCTGGTGACATCTTTTTAGCCTTAGGAGTGCTTCCTTCTAGAGCAGTCTCTTTAATATATCCTGTGGAGGTGGTTTATGGGAGGCAAACTCTCTCCGCTTTCGCTTGTCTGGGAATTGTTTAATCCCTCCCTCAAATTTAAATGATAATCGTGCTGGATACAATATTCTTGGTTCGAGGCCCTTCTGTTTCATTATGTTAAATATATCATGCCATTCTCTTCTGCCCTGTAAGGTTTCTGTTGAGAAGTCTGATGACAGTCTGATGGGTATTCCTTTGTAGGTGATCATTTTTTTCTCTCTAGCTGCCTTTAATACTCTGTCTTTATCTTTGATCTTTGCCATTTTAATTCTGTGTCTTGGTGTTGTCTTCCTTGGTCCCTTGTGTTGGGATTTCTGTGGGCTTCCATGGACTGGGAGACTATTTCCTTCCCCAGCATGGGGACGTTTTCAGTAGTTATTTCTTCAAAGACACTTTCTATCCCTTTTTCTCTCTCTTCTTCCTCTGGTACTCCTATAATGTGAATATTGTTCCATTTGGATTCGTCACACAGTTCTCTTAATATTCTTTCAATCCTAAAGATCCTTTTTTCTGTCTCTGCCTCAGCTGCTCTGTATTCCTGTTCTTTGATTTCTATTCCATTAGCAGGCTCTTGCATCTTGTCTAGTCTGCTAAGCCCATCGATGGCTTGTCTGATTTCTGCATTGTCTTTCCTGACTTCCCTCACTTCCTCCCTCAGCTCTTGTATATTTCTCTGTAGATCCATCAGCATGGTTATGACTTTTATTCTGAATTCTTTTTCAGGAAGATTGTGCATTTCCATCCCTTCAGGTTCCCTCTCAGGTGTTGTCTGTGTCTGGGTGATCTTTGTCTGTACCATATTCCTCTGTCTTTTCATGGCGATAGAAGTGGTCGCTGGTAGGTGCCAGGTATGTTAGCTGGACTCTTTAAAACTTAAAAAAAGAAAAAAAAAACAAGAAAAAACAAATAAAAACAAAAAGAGAACCAAACAAACAGAAAAAAAGAAGGAAGAGAAAGAAAAGAAAGGGGAAAAAAAAACAAAAAATGCCCACCCAGAGTGGATTCTGTAAGGATGCTGTAGGTAACAGTGTTGCTCCACTATTTCGCAGCTGTGGCCGCTCCGCTCTTTGTAGCTCTGGCCAGGGTGGGGACGAATGGGAGGCTGCTGTTCTCTGTGTAAAGTTTCAGTGTGGCTACCTTTTCCCAGTCGCCAGCCAATGTGTCCAAAATTCCTCAGGACTCCCAGCCTGCTGGGCCGAGCATGCCGGGGCGATCGTGTTCCCTCACTGGGCTCCCGGCTTCTCCAGGACCGCTAAAAATAGTGCACGCTTTTCTCTTGTCCCGGGGCGCCGGTTGCATGGACCCGGGCGCGTTCCCAGCTCAAAACCTGCACCTTCTGCCTCTCCAATATCCGATGCACCGTGCGATGTTTGTCCGTGCTCCCAGCGTAGATCACTGGGGCTGGTTATTTCGCAGGCCTGTTCTTCCACTCCCTCCCGGCTCTGAATCCTCTCCTCCCGCTGGTGCGCTGGGGTGTGGGAGTGCTCGGGTCCCCCCGGGACGCAGCTCTGTATCTTACCCTCCTCGTGGAGTGCCGAGTCCTCTCAGGTGCAGATGCAGGCTGTGCGCTGTGCTGTAAATTCTGGTCTCTCTTTTAGGAGTAGTTGTATTTGCTGTATTTTCATAGATTTATATAGTTTTGGGAAGAGATTTCTGCCGCCCTGCTCACACTGCTGTCTTTCCGGAACTCTTCGGAAAAAGCCTTTTCTCTACACCAATTTTTCCATTTATACCACAAAATATGTTGATTATTCTAGTTCATTACTGAATACAAATGTTCTTTCTCACTGAATTTCAGGTTAACAACACTGGCACCCATCATTAATTCTCATAACAGAGTAAATATCCTTTCCGACCATAGAAGTCATTCAAGAAAAAAGACAGAGAAAAACTGTCAAACTGCACTTTGCATTTGACTCACAGAAAACTATCCAAGATATGGTTCTTTTGAGGTGGAGGAGAATAGGTGAATCACTTCAGAACCAGTTCCATTTAAGACAATTATAAGCAATAAATTATCCAGAATGGCTAGGGATTCCCTAGGCCATTGTTTCTGGCACAGCAAGGAATTTCATATCAGACCAACACCTAATAAAGAAAAAGGAAATAGATGAGAGGTGGCATAAAATAAAATCCATACATTATGATTTGAATATGGGAGTTTCTTACAGTTCCTTTCAGAGTGTTATGCTTAGACTGAAAAGGAACAGATATTTATTCATCTCAGTCATAAATACCTTAATGTTTTCATGTATATTATATTATTACTGATTTCAAAACTTTTACTGGGAAGAGAATAGAATCACTTGTGGTAACTTAGGTTGCAATGCATCCAGCTTGATCTATAATCCTGCATAAGTGGACAAAAAAACATGTCAGATGGAACAGCAGAATAAAAAGCCAAAAAAAAATTTTGGACAACATGATGCTAGACTATTTCAATACAAATAAAGCAAACCTATGGGCAAATAGGATATTGCAAGAAATAAACTAGATAACAAGGATAATTCTACAAACTCTGAAAAATCATTAAAGTGGCCCATTAATGAGAATATTTTGCAAATTATCAAACAAAAAAATTCAGATACTAAAAAATGTCATTTAAAAAAAGTACAAATTTACTGTATATTCTTTCTTTCATAAAGATACATGACAGAGAAGTAACTTAATACAGGACTGAGAATTAGGAATTTCCACAGTCAAATAACAATTATGATGGGAATTACTTTATGTAACCATGAAAACTGAAATAACATGAATAAAATTATCACAAAATTTATTAAGTAAAACAAAGTTTTGAGTACAATACTATATATAGCTTTTATTTCAAATCTTTTTTCCATTCAACCACCCTTTATTTCATTAAGTTTATTTTGCAAATGACACAAACATTTATTTGCTTACTAAAGAAGCCAGGAGCAGATTAAAAGACATAAACATAAAGCAATATAAGAGTATAAAGCATGTCAAAACTTCTATTCTTGGGGATAAAGCACTGAATGAAAATTTAGGACAGCTGGCTTCTGCATCAAGCTTTAAACTAGCCCAGTCTGACATAAAAATCACTTAACTCTACTCACCTGATCTTGTATGTCCTCTTACTTTTGGCTTTAATGAGTAAACAAAATGACAAAGTCTTTCTACTACAAGTAGGAACTAAAAACATAATTTCAAGGAGTATTCATTTAAAATTTACAGAATGAAAACTATTCCAAATGTATTTCTCTAAATGCATTATATTGTAAAACAAACCAACCATAACTGAAAGAAATACTATTAAAATTAATTCTGGATTGGAAGCCTAAACTTTGCATTCATAGAGAAGCTTCTTATGTAGGCTCCCATAGATGTAACAGAGTATTCAACTGATTTTAATATTCACACCAAGTTTTTAAAATTCCCTTTTGGAAGAAGGAATCCTCAGAGTGTGTGCAGATTCAAAGTAACTGAATGTGAGATCATAACTGTTAATGTTTGTGAAAGCTGGCTGTTTGTTGCTTATTATCAGGTAAATTGTTGACCTCGAATTGGGACATACATAGGACTTTTATACGCCTGTGAAAAGTCCATTCTTTCATAAAAATTCAACTCCCTGAGTAAAAAGTCTTTTTCATTCATGTCTGAAAGTGGCAGACCACTTCCTTATATTTCTCTTTATAATAAAAATTTGTTTAATCATTAAATGAGGCATTTGATAAAGAAAAACTTCACATAAATGAAAAAGTTGAGGCTAATTACATCTGACTAGAAAATTGTGTATAGGCATGTTTGAGGCTTTATTTCAGCATGATTCAGGGAAATCACAATCCATCTAAAGACTGAAACACATTTGTTTACTCCAATTTTGACACAAAGGAAGTCAGAATCACGTATATGAGTATTTTGAAAAATAAAGCAATAAAATTGGCTACGAGGCATAGAATGAGGAGCTTTAAGCAAACGCAGCCCTGTTATCCTGAAAATTTCAAGGGTATTTATGATGGCAACAATCTCCATCTTACCAATTGAAAGGCAGTTGATCAGATGATAGATGAAACTTTCAGTTGTAATAAGTTTCTACAAACCGTTAAAAAAATAAAATAATAAAGCAAAAAATATTTTTCCTTGGGCTTCACTATATACAAAAACATACATGATATTCTTAAAATACATATGAGTCCAAAAATTACTAGGCTTTCTACACTCAAAAGAATTTCAGTAGATATTTTAAAAAGTGTCCATTTCAAATAATAGTCTTAAGAACTATGTTTTTATTTTTTAAAAATAGGAAAAGTGAAGGGCAGAGATTTAAAAAAATAGCACCTCACCATTCTTTTTGCACAGTAACTTAACCAGTTTATTAACTCTTTTGAGTTGTTGTCAGAATCAAAAAGGACATCAAATCCATCAAGCTGCCCACCTGATGCTTCAATCTTCCTAAGTATATTCCTCCTGCATGCCTGGCCAGCTGGTATCTTAACACTTCTACTGATGGAGAACATATTAGATTCTAAGGCATTTTGAAAATCCCTATCAGAAAGTATATTCTTTCTTGTAATGTTTACCTACTGGTCCCAATTCTACTACGTTAGGTTTTACCAAACCAGCTTGTTCATATGTGAACTCTTAAGTATTTACAGACAGCTACAATAGAACGCTAATAGGACACTTTTGAGTCTTTCCACAGTTTTGATCAATTTCCTCTTAAGACCTTAGGTTTAAGGCTTGGCTGCCCCAGATCCCAAAATGTATCTGTAGATAAGGTAATCACCAATCACATTCTAGATATAACTTCTATTATTGTAGGATAATATCTGCATATTGAAATCTTCCAAGTCATTTTAACATTTCAATTTCAGGCCTATACTAATAGCATACAAATTCCGGACGTAAGTGCACGACCTTTTATTTATTCATTAAGTTTCATTCAGCTCATTAATTTTGCCTGAAAAGATCTTTTTGGATCCTCATTCTGTAATTCAATTTATTTATTTTTCTCTGCTTTATAGTTTATCAAATTTGTTATATAAAGTGTTTTTAATTTTACTCAAATCACTGACAAAAATGTAGAAATACAGTACTAAATGTAGTAATACAATACTGCGGACTATTATAGATGGCCATGATAAACCTACCTCAATTACTAATTATTCCCTAAAAACATCTGTACAAAGTCCTTCAACAGTTACTAATCCATTTACCTAACTTTGAATTGTGCCCATATTTTCCTCATCTTGTTTACAAGGATATAATGGAATGTCTTGGCAAATCATTTGTACACTAACTTCATTTCTATGCTTTACTAGTGTAATATCCCTATTAAAAATGGATATGTAGTCTGCTTTGACTTATTCTTAGAGGACCCATACTAAATCTTGGTCATTTTTGCTTCCTCTAATAGCAATCTTACAAATCCACCACTAACAAGCATAGCTACTTATTGAGCATAATCTAACCCATGCACTTACATTTATCATATCTAAGCCTGAAAAAAACCCTGAAAGGTTGAAATTGTCATCACTGACCATGAAAAAACTAAGTTTTATAAAAATTAAGTAATTTGCTTAAAGTTTACACAAGATTGCAGGAAATCATTATACTGAAATACATTATAAATGGTCAAAATATAATGTGTAACAGACCTACTAGTCTTGTTCTCAATAGCTGCAAGATTTACCACCTTACTCCCCTTTATGAAAAACAAGTTATTTGTTCGCTCCTTTTACTCATTCCCATTGTCCTACAGGAGTATTATTAAGGGATATAATCTCCAATGTTTCTTGGCAATTTACATGTGGAACTCATGTATGAGTACTCTTATAATCATGCTTTGTTTACATATAATTAAAAACATTAAAAAAAAAAGAAAATTTTCACAAGTTGCAATATTTAGAAAGTAAAAAGAATTTACTGTAAAATACCTACATCCAACATCTGTCCCCCAGTCACATAATTTCATGATCGACAAGCAATAGGTGTTGCATATACACATAAGCAAATACATATAAACATAAAATATACCATATGTATTGCTTTGTTCTCAATTTATATGCAAATGATAGCATTACATATGTATGTTATATAACCTGGGTGAAAAAAATTGGTGCGTATATTTTGTTGGTGCTGTCATATATAGGTTCTGCACCTTTCTTTTATTCACCCAACATATTTTGAAGATTTTTCTGTGTCACGATATAAGCTATTTCACTCCCCTTGTACAGCCAAATGTTGTATTCTATAACTTTACCTACATATTATAACTTAATCTAACCACTGCCTAAATGGCATGGACATTGGGATGTTTTCAATTTTGTGACTGTAACCCATGGTATATAAGTTGGCATATATATATAGTTTTGTACCTAGTGAGAAATTCTGCAGGATAATGTACTAGAAGTTAACATTCCTAGGTCTAGAGAAATGTGCATTTGTACTTTTCACTGGTATTATTAAACCACAAATTAATCTGTAAGTCTTTAACAATTAAAAGGCCTATTAAGTTTATTTTCAAAGTTTATCAGTATGTGAAAGGCATATGGAAACTTTCTGTATTATTGTAGCAATTTTTCTGTATGAAATTATTTCAAAATAAAAAAATTAAATAAAAAGGTAATCACTCTTTGCTCTGCATATAGTTGAATCACTGAAATTTTAGAGTATTCAAAAAGGTAATGGTATTTACCTTAATACTCATCAGTGATTTTCCTTTTCATTAGGCTATTAAAAATAATTATGCTTTTTTATTGATAAATTAAAGACAAATCATTCTTTTTCTTCTTCTTTTGCCAACACACATGAACCAGAACATACGGATTTTTAGAAGATGAGCTGGGAAGTATACAATAGTACAACCACTTTAGAGTTAAGTTTGGCAAGTTCTTTGAAGTGAAACATTCATCTACCCTATAATTAGCCATTCTACTCTTAGGTATACATCCCAGATAAATAAAAACATATGCCCACAAAAGGTTTGTATAAAAATTGTCATACCACCTTTATTTATGATAGGTCCAAACTGGAAACAATCTAAATATTCATCGACATGTGACATTTGACATAAATAGAATGAATAAACAAACTGTGGCATATTCTTACTCGACAACAGTAAGGAATGAACTGCTTATACAATAATAAAATGGATGAAAACATATAATGTTCAATGAAGAAGCCAGACACAAGAGAGTACATGCCATATGATTGCTTTTATTTCTAGTCCAGGAAGAGCAAAACTAAGCTATGGTAGCAGAAATCAGAAAGTATTTGTCTCTGGAGGGGTAGTAGTTGAGATGGACAAAAGGGGTATAAGGAAACTCTCTAGGATGACTGACCTGTTCTATCTCGGGCCAATACATGCAATAATTACATATTATAAAATAATGCATGTAAATCATACACCAATTTAAATGAAAATTTTATTTCCATTAAAAATATATTTTCTAAAAGAAAAATTTACAGGAACAAAATTTGAAAAGTTTTGAAATTTCCATTTTCAGGATGCTTACCTGTCTAAGAGCTGATCATGTTTTTCTGAAGCGTCCTTCGCAGCCATCACGGCTCGGTCCTTTTCAGCTACTGCATTATCCCTTGCTTCTCGGAGATTTCTAAAGTTTAACAAATATTCAGTTATTCAAATTCGTAAGTATCCATCTTTAAAAGATTCATAAATGTGCTTGCTTGGAATTGGACTATCTGACAATCTCAGGACCCACTAGAGGTTGTTGACTCAAAGTGTGTATTATATGAATTTGCTGGGCTTGGAGAGTCTCTGTGGCAGCATGTAGCAGTGTAGGTACAAACATGGTCTACCAATAAATGTGACCATGTAGGCTAATCAGTCTGTATATATAGTACCTTGTTTAATCCTTACTATAATCTAATGAGGTAGGTATAATTACACATTATCTACAAGAAAACTGAAGTTTTGAGAAGTTAAAAAATGTTCTATAAAATATTTTAAGTGAAAGATATTACATAAAGATCACAAGTATCAAATTGGAATGTAGTTTGGGATAGGAGCAAGAGAACAGTTGAATTGATGCACCTTGGGGTCTCACTTGTAGAGGGAGGGAAGAAAAGGGAACACAGAAAGGCTAATAGATTAGGAGAAAGTAGAAGGAACAAAGGACATGAAGGCCTGACAAAATGACAAACAGGTGAAGTGGAAGTAGTTGAGCAAGGAAGATGGAAGATTAGAGACTACTGCTGGAGGATGGTGAAACAGAGTAGAATAGTGCTTTCCATGATAGAATTTTAACTGTTAACAAGATCCAGGGTGTGACCAATGGAACAGCTAAAGGTAGTGATGAGACGAAGGTCAATATTCATGCACAGCTTGAGGATGTATGAGGCCAGAATATTAGGTAAGTCACCACTTGCAGTACTGATGATAGCAGGAACTGGAACTGACAGAAAGATACTTTTAGTGACAGTTAAGGGGGATGTCCAAAAGGTGGGAATGTAACAACAGTGACTAATTAGGATATGATATAGTCAGATATGAGCTTCAAAGATCAAATCTTGTTATGTTTTATAATCAAAGTGGAAGTTTGGATTAAGAAAAACAACAGTTAAAAGTTTCTTCTTGAGGGTCAATAAAAAAAAATGTTTTCTCTAACAGACTTACCATATAGAGTGTAACAAAAAGGATGTTGCTTACTTAATCCCTACATATCCCTTTTGATGTATTCTCTAACCTTATAGCTGAGTAAACTGAAGTCCAGAGAGCTTAAGCACCTAGCACCAAGTCACACAGCCTAAGTGTTAAAGCCATAATTTGAGCCCAACCATGTATGTCTTACACCGAAGTGAGTGTTTTCTACATATCACCCAATCTCCCATAAAGAACTGGATTGGATACTAGAACTTGCTTTTTATTATTCATGGAGAATGTCAGTAGGGAGTCATGAAAACCCACACAGTTTCAAGAAATCTAGTAACTACTGGATAGAAATGCTTAGTGGTGATACTTGCTGCACCAATACTTAATGTCATCTTTTTATTTTGATGCTAACAATTAAAAACTTAAAATAGGTCAACCAATAAAGATTCATCAGTAAAACAGTTTATGAGCCAGAAATTAAACAATTTAAAAAATCTGGTGTTCAGATAACTCTTATTCAAAAGAACATAACTTTTGTATGCCAAGTGGAAGTGCATTTTAAAGTAGACATCACAAAATGGCATGTCATTATTTTCTGATATCATCCTGACTGCAATGACTGTCAAAAAATATTCTATTATCAAACTAACTGAAAAATGAAAATTGTTTTATAATTGAAAAAAATTCTTAAAGTATATTAAACATATACATATTTTTCATTCTTAGATGATCTATACATTTCAGTCAGTACTAATCATCACAAATTGGTTACAATTTTCATTTCTTAAATATGGTCTCATTTTATAAGTTACTTCAGTAGCAAAGTTCCAAACAGACCACATATACAGTGCTATTAATCATGAATTCTTAGTAGATGGAAGAGCTTCAGTCCCTAGCTGTATTTCCTTTCTTGCAATAATGGGCATGAGAAATAGAAGCAAGTCACAGGGAATTAAAGAAAACCCAGAATAAACTAACATTAGGGTTTATGAGAGGAAGCATGTTTACAGGGTACTAGTGCATTCACCATGCCACACTCTCTGTATCTTCCAGCCAGCTCTAACTAGTGCTACATTAAGACATAAACCAATTCTATGGACACAAAGAAGAGGAGCTGTTTATTTTTAACTGGAGGGAGAGAGGTGAGTAAATGATGACATGTAAGTTGGACCTTGAAGGACAAAGGAAAAAAGGGAATTTAAAAAGAGAAAGCTAGAATGAATGGGAGAAAGTGCTGGAAACTGAGGTTTCTGCCAGTAAGTTAAGATTTTTGTGTAAACCTATTTTCCTTATCAGGTACCATACCTTCCTTATCCCAACAAACAACCTGCCTACTTTAACAAGAAACATAATTGCTTTTAACATTAACAATAACATGCTTCCTTTAATATTATCAATTGATTTTTAATGTTTCAAATTAAGTCTGAAAGAGATAGACTGAATATAGTCTTCCACTGATGATAACAAACATAGTGCTTACCGTGTGTTGGGAAATATTCTAGGGAATTTACATATAATAACATTTAATCTTCATAACAACCTCACAAAGTGTGAGTTGTTATCATTACCTCCATTTTACAAAGGAGAAGACTAAAACACAGAGAAGTTAGTATTTGCTTAAGGTCATACGGCAAGCTATGAAACCCAAAGTTGCTTCTAGAGTCCATGCTCCTCGTGACTATACTGCATTCAAGGTTCCCTTTGTTTCACAGAAGTTTTCTCCTTGGGAAACTTCATCTTTAAGATTTGTATTATATAATCATATCATAGCACAAATAGATGCTAAATCAAAAATAAGCACCAAAAGAATTGTGAATATATTATACACTTATTTTATGGCCCATGCTCTTTCAAACAGACTGGTTTGACAAAACACCAGGTGCACTATATTCCAGCCACAGGTAAAACTGTAACTGTCATATAACTAATAAATTACTCATTTTAAATGTTAAATGCATTAGAAAATGTAACAAAATACAACTGCAGAACAAACAGCAGGAACTCAAATGTTCTTCAAAAGAAAAACTTGAAAAATACATAGAAACTATCTGCAAGTACCAGTTAATGAAGCTAAAGTTTTAAAAGTCCAAACTGAATATATTTTCAAATGTAGTTATAACAGAAAAAGATGTTGGGAGCTGGCCAACTGGCCAACATAACAAATGTTTTAAAGTGCAAAAATTCAAATATTTCATCCTTAAAAATTTTTAAAAGCTAACATTTGATTTTCCAAAACTGTTGTTCATGAATCTTTCAGGTTGTTTCCTACGAACTCCATGCCCCATATACACACACTTACCTCTCCCATCCATCCTATATCTATACATGGGAGATGGACTGAGAGGAAAGATGGCAGAAAAGCAGGAAAGATCTTATGTAAAATGCAGTAGGAAAAGTGAGTGTCCCAGTATTGTAACTAGTGTCCAAATGTGTTTTTCAACTTGAGGCAGTTTTTAGAGTGAAGGAGGGTGCTGTTAGTAATCATGCCAGAAAGTAGGCACAAACGACGACTTTCATAACTGAGAGATAGCATCACTTAAATAACATTTACATAAGAACTTAGAGTTAAGTTATTAATAATTATTTCTCTAAATAAAAGGATTTAAATTTTACAGTAAAACAGATGTCTTTTATAGGCAATCTTGTGTATTTGTGCAGAGATGATTTCAACCAAGTAAAATTTATTCAAAAGTATTCCACAAATGAAACCTGAAAACCTCAGTACAAAACATAAAAAACAACAGACTTCTGTACTGGATGGCATTTATTTTCTTACTACTAGAAGATACACTTCATGGTACCAATATACCCAATCTAAAGTTATACTTGAAAAGTATAAGAAAAATGTTAGAAGAATGAGAAAAACCTTAGGAACCTTTGAAATTCTAATGGGAACACACCAGGGTCTGGCAATGCCAAAAGCATGTCTTAGTCTGAATAAATTACTAAAGCCTCAGAACTTGAAATTTACCAAGAATAGTGGGAAAAAAACATGGTTGTCAGAAGAGCTCAGCAGGCACAACCAAGCAATCCGTTCTCCTTCTGCCTCCTTTTAAAAATATTTTCGTTTAATAAAAATGAATATATATATTTACGGTTGGAACAAAAAGGGATTCAAAAAGGCTGTTTATATGACAAGCTTCTTTATAGGAAAGCATTTGAATTAATCACTTCTCCATCCAGATTCTGGACAACATACAAAATTGCTCATTTCCATACATGATGCCTTTGTTTTTAAAATGGCATAAAACAGAAGGATACAAGTGGATTATTTGTTTATTATAAGTGACCAAAAATTTTTCCTTTAATTAACATAGTTGCTGAAAAGCAAATGAATAGGACATAACAAAAAGAACAAAGTAGAAATTTTATTTTATAAACATAATTTCTTGGGGGAAGCTATGCATTTTAAGAGCAGAAATTTTTTGAAATTACTGTTGACTGTACATGCTATACTTTCCTATCATTTTATTTTAGTTGGTGGTCAAGCAGATTTTTTTTTATTTCATAGATGTGAAAACTACAGTGAAAGAGGATAAATATCTAATCCAAACCATATTTAAAAAAAGTTACAAAGATTAATTTAAGCACCAAAATGCAAACACTTGTTTAAAATCCATTAATGTGTTGAGGTTTAAAAAGCAGCTGATAAAATAAAATGTAGTAAATTAAAATGAAACTGGGTGAATCTGGTGGATGGTTAGCTGAGTAACTACTATACACCAGTCACCACGCTTGGCCTGGGAAAATCCACTTCAGCATAAATTTTTGCGCAGCTTTTTTTCTAAACCAATTCACCTATTTCTCAATAGTACCAATTTATGGTTTTATTCAACAAATATTTACTAGCTTTTCCTAAGTACAAGATGTTGGTAAATGGGAATTAAGCACTGAACAACAGATGAAAATCCCTACTAACATGGAGATCACATTCTAATAGAAAGAAACCAAAAGGACGTTAGTAGGTCCTACATGCTCTGGAGAAAAATAATGCAGAAGGGGGGCTAGTAGGTAGCAGGTGCAGGAGGGATTTCACAATTTCAAATAGAGTGGTCAGGTAAGACATAAGAGAGCAGGTGACATTTGAGCACCTGGAGGGAGTGAGGAAAAAGGGCTCTAGGGTATCCAGGCATGAAGGCTTAAGCAGTGGGAACTGTAAGAACAAAGGGCCTGAGGTGGGAACTAGCCTAACAGTTAAAGGAACAGGAAGCAGTGTGACTAAGCAAGTGACTAGAACTGAGTAGTAATATGAAAATGAGGTAATTGGGAGCAGAATCATATATATCACAGGGCACAGCAATCATTTAAACTTATGAGATGGGGAGCCAGAGTAGTAGTCCAATCTGACCAACATTTAACAGGAATTGTGCTGATAACAGACTGGTGAGGGCAAGGAAGGATGCTGAGGGGCCGCATAAGAGGTCCTTGCAGTAATTCAGGCAAGAGATAATGGTAGCATGGATCATGGTAGTATCTGTGAGATTGTATGAGATTATAAATTTTGAAGACACAACCTAAAGGATCTGCTGAAGAGAATACGGAATGTGAAAAAGAGAAAAGGCTGAAGACTACCTCAAGATTTTTGGTGTGAGCAAGTAGAACAGGGTTGTCTTTAATTGAGCTGGGTCAGACTGAAGGTTGAGTAGGGTTGTAGGGGGCAGAAATTTGCTTCTGGACATATTAAATTTAAGATGTTTGCTAGATAACCAAGTATAAGTGCATGGAGGCAGGTGCAAAAGATGTCAAGGAGATGAGAAGGACCAGTAAAAGGAGTAAGTGCAGCTAGTGAGGAAGGGAAAAAATCAAAGTGTGGTATTCTGGAAAACAGTTAAAGAATGTGTTTCCAGGATTAGGGAGTGGTCAACTGTATTACATATTGCTGATAGGTCAAGTTAAGATGAGAACTAAGAACATGACCACTAGATTTTTAGCAACATGAAGGACTCTGTGGGCTTTGATAAAAACAGCTTTGTTGGAATGGTTTGGGGGCCAAAGCTTGGTAGACTTTTTAAAAATGGGGTAAAGAATGAGAATATAAAACTGCAGGAATTTTGACACAAAGGAGAGCAAAGAAATGAAGCAGTGGCTAGAGGGGGAAGTAGAGATTAAAAAAAGGCTTTTTAAAGATGGGAGAAATGAGTGTTAGTAACAATAATTAGGAATTATCTGGAAAAATGGAGAAACTGCCAATATAGGAAACAAAGGGGAGAATTGCTGGAGTTGTATTGTTGAGCAGGAGAGAGAGGACAGCCTCTAGTTACACGTGGAGAGGCTGGGCCACAGTAATGTCAAGACATAGGCCCTGTTCAAAAAATGATATCATTTTAAAGAAAAATAAAGGCCTCTTCACTAATTCTCAAAATTACAAATGCTTTTATGAAGTTCTCATGATCCATACTAAGCCCTCAATTGTGGAGTGGGGTTTGCAAACTCTCTTAAAAGACCAAATTCATTTTCTAAATAAATTACCACTCAAATTACAGTTTTGATGGGAAGTCTTTCATCAGTTTTCACAGCCTTGACCAGTAAAACAGGAGTCTGTATTACACTGTAGAAACAGATACATCTAGGTTTGCCGAAAGTCTGTCTTCATGGGCATCACATCTTCTTAGTGTCTCAGTTTCCTCATTTGTAAAACAGGAATATTAATACATGCAACTTCATGAAATGTCCCATTTAATTCTCTCTATAATGCACATAAAGTGCCCAACACTTGATTCACAGTAGGTACTCACCTAAATAGGAGCTATTATTAGTGTTATCTAAATATGAAAATCGAAATTAAAAATATGAAAGTATTCATATAGAGAATGATAGAAGGCATTGCTTCCCAAGATTTTTATTGCATAAAAAGAAAATGATAATATTTGTAAGAGTACCCTGCCTGGGTAAAACAGCTGGAGGGGCTTCAGCAGCTTAAGGCTCTTCTGGAACTCAAAGGCTGAGGGGAATAATATCTGGGGCACAGTAGTGAAAATTCTCTAGTAATAAATGTGACCTTAGACAAGTACTTTTGGGCTTGGTCAGAGCTGCCACATCTATAAAAGATCAGGAATTGTTATCTTCCTTCCTAAATCTTGTCTGCAACCTTGAGCTCGGGGCCATGCATTATCATCCATCTCTCTGAGGCTAGTAAAGTAGAAAAGCTGGAGTCATTTCTGATGTCCACTTTCTGTCAATCACCAGGTCTTGCCAATCCTATTATCCTAAATATTCTTTAAATTCAGTTCTCATTCTCTCTTTCCATTTCTCAACTTCACTTATACTTTGCAATAGTTTCCTACTAATCCCCCACCTCCAGGCTCTCTTCAACCATAATCTGCCCACATTGCAAGCACAGTTACAAAAAATGAATATATCATGTCACTCTTCTACTACAAAACCTCCAAGAATTTCCACTGACAGCAAGGCCTCTTAAAATATGACCCTATCCTATTTTACCAGTGTTCCTCCACACCCTATGAACCATACAATACATATAAATCTAAGCTCTTGAATAAACTGAACTCACCCTGCTTATATCTGGAACACCCTATCTACCGTGAAATCCATAAATATTATTAATTAAGCAGTGAACACATGAGGTAATCATCTATAGACATGAAGATTATAGTTAACAATAAAAGATAGTCAACAATAAAATTTTATTTACAGTTATTTGAGAAATTAAGATATTAAAGTTATCTGTAAGCCATATGCTTTCAGAATAATGTAACTGAAAAGACCAAGTAGAATATGCTTACATTTTCCATTAAAGAACTTAAAAAAATTATACAGATGTCTCATAAAAAACGAATGAAGACATTTGTTTATATAAGCACTAATGAAGAGATATACTTCAAAAACGATGAATGGAACCTCGGTACGCTAGTTCCAATTCATTTATTGTAATACATTATGTATACTCAACAAGCCTTTGTAAATAAACTTCGATTCAAGATTCAAAGGCATTTAATATCACTCCAAGATTCCACACAAATTTCAAATTTGTCATTAAAGTTTTTTCTTGAATACTTTTGGAAGACAGTAAATTGTGATCAAGATAGTATTTATTGATATGGTGGGAAAATAAAATCACTAAAGCATATTGTTACATTTAAAAGCATGTTTTGATCTCCTTTCACCCCGCCTTCCTCCTTTTAAATAACTGCAAATCAGTTTGAATTTCCATATTCTGTGCAGAATCAAGTGCATAATGAATACATACCTCTAACAAACTCATCCTTATTCTTTTCACAGTATCACTATGAGACTAGTTCTTTCTCTGTCTACCATAATGAGAGTATTTTAGGTAAAGGTAGTTTTACTTTCTGGAAAAACTATATAATCAACTGAATTTATCTCCCCTTCCTTTATTATCTAACAGTATTAATTAGAAACAAGTAAGTGTGCCATTTTATGCAAAAATGTAGACAGAAACAAATAGCATGCAGATCCTTGGTGTCTGTGTTGTGTCACCTAAGAAAAAGAATTAAATGCCATGGGGCTCAATACTTAAGAATGATTATGTATTTTGTAATAGTGCCTTTCAATGATGATAAACAATTCCATAATGTTATCAGTTGGCTTTTATATAATGCTCATTTACCTAAAATTGTCAACACAATGGATACAAGAACTTTTTTTAAGTACTGCATATAGGTAAAAGGTATCAGATTAACTACCATTTATATGTAGCCTTATAATTCATAATGTACTTTTAACAAATATTAATTTATACCTTAGAAGCCACCCTGTGAAATAGTATTATTAGCTTATTTTACAAAAGAGGAATTAAGATTCAGGGATATTAAGTGACATATTCACTCAGCTAATAAATGACAGAGCCAGAATTTAAGCTTAGTTTTTTGATTCAAATCTCTTTCATAATATAGTTGCTGCTTAGGGTATAAATGCTTTTCTTCTACATGTGTAAAAAGGGTTCGTACACTTCAGTCACATAACACCTACTAAGAAAGAAATTATTTAAATATAATAAATCTCACCACCAGATTATTATTTCTCACAGCTCTAAACTGGCATTTTAAAACAACTTATAATGTACAGGAAAAGACAAGAAACCTAACTCAGACTGCCAAAAGCATAAATATGCTGTAATCCCAACTATGGTATTTTTGATGTACCCAAATACCCAAGTTCTTTCTTTATCTCTGCACTTCTTAAATGTTTCTCTCTTCTTCTCTCTTCCTTTTCCTTCTCAAACCCTTAACTTTACAAACTGCTGGTGTGACTTCAGGGGCAGATACCAAAACTGGATGGCATGAGTTCCACCTTTCTCTTCCACGAAGAGAAAATAAAAGGCACTCTTTAATATCCCCGAATGTATAAAAAGTAAATCAAAGGCAAAACATATTTCTCTAATCTTATTATTTAACTTTCTTCTAAAAATGTTAATTGGGGAGGAGGTTAAGGACTAAGTACAAATATGCAAGTGTAAGTACTTCAGCCATTTTAATTTATAACAACACACTTCGATAAAGTATTGGACACAATTCTATATCTAAGTCGAAAGTGATTAATTTGCCCAGACACAAAAACACTTGAATGTGTAAACTTGTTCTAAATCTATTTTATAACAAGAAATACCAAATCCTTTCCTTATTGTAAATCACATGATTTCAAAAGAAATAATTTATAATTTATTTACCTTGTAAAAGACTAGTGGGCCATAAACTCTAACAACAGTTAAATCCTGCCATACTGAGGAAACTGTGATTCAAAAGATGCAGCCATATAAAATGTAAGGATGGATTACTGTGAGGCTAGAAAAATGATAAAGGTGAGCCTCTCCAACTAGCTGGCTAGAGGTCCCTAGCAATTCCAAATCCACTTAGGCCTGGGTTGCAGTTTGGCACCACCTGGTGGTAACTGTCTCCTCTAGTTTCAATATTCATGGGGTCATTCTGGGACCTGTGACTGGCTAAGGCTTCCAAGGTAGCAGCTCCAGTCCCAGGAATCTCCTGGTTAAGTGGTATCCATTTTAATGTGGATATGTAGTCAGAACAACACTGAGGAAAAGGTAAGCTGCTTTCAGCTTCCCTCCTTCCAGAAATAGTTGTTAGCTTTTCCCAATCTACCTCTACAAACTGTCTTAGAGAATAGAGGCTAATGTGTCTAAATCTATGTTACTATGGGATATATTTTAAAGAACAATAACAGCAACAACAAAAACTAAAAAAATCAGTAAATTTTAAAAATGATCACAATACCAATACCAAAATTTATGTGGCTATGGATTGTCTGGAAACAATCATGCATGTTATCATAGAAATAAGGCCATAAATTTTAAGGTTTATTAAATCTGTCAATAAAAGCCTATAAATCCATTACAGATTTGAGTCACAGGACTAAAAGTACTTATTTGTAAAAGAGAAAAATATCACCTTTGCCAAAGTTCTAGCTCATGTCCAGATCCTTCTCCCGAGATTCAGATCCTTGTACAGCTGAACCTTGACCAACATGAGGGTTGTTAGGGTCACTGATCCTCCCACAGTCAAAAATCCATGTTTAACTTCTGACCCCTCCAAACACTTAACAGCTGGCTACTGACAAGAATCCTTACCATTAACGTAAGCAGCTGATTAACACATATTTTGTATATGTATTATATACTGTATTCTTACAGTAAAGTAAGCTAGAGAAATTTCAAATTGTCTCAAATCTCCAAAAAATTTTCCAATACATTTATTGAAGGAAATCTGTGTATAAGTGGGCCTGCGCAGTTCAAACCCATGTTGTTCAAGGGTGAACTGTATAAGTTTTTTCTATTTACGTATCTCAAAGTCACATCAAATGAAACTAAATTTATCATGTCTTCCTATTAAAGTCTTGCCTTTTTCTATTTTAAAAATCCCATCACCATTCAAACACAGCTGCCCAATCCAGAAACCTTAGTGACATCCTTAATTTCTTCTCACTCAATCTAATGGCTGAATTCTGTTGGCTCCACCTCCTAAACATTTTCCAGTCTGGCGCACTGCTCTCTCTCTCTATTGCTACATCCAATTATACATCACTTCCCATCCTGATAACAGAATAACCTCAAAAGTGGCGTCTTTGTCTACAGCTTTATACTCCACGCTTCCAATCTACTTTCCATATTGCAGAGCAGTCTTTTTATATGAAATCAGATCATATCACCCATATCCTTAAAATCTTTCAATTGTTCCCTGCTGGTCTTACTTAAACAATGGTCCAAAGGCATGACATTGACTCCTGTTTCTCTCTTTTGTTTCTTTCCTCTCTTACAACTCTCTGCCTCTCAGTCCACAGTCTAGCCATATAGAATTATTTTCAGTTTGCTCAAAAAGCTTCATTTTGTCTCACCTCCACATGTTTATACATGCTGTACATTATTCCCCCAATTCCCTTCCCTCTCCTAACTCAGTCTTACTCTTAAGTCATCATGCACGTTTTAGCATGGGTATTTCTACCTTCATGAAGTCTTCCCTGATTCCCCCCAAGCCTGAGTTAGATTTACCTGAGTCTATGTGGTCTCATCCTATGTTTCCAGTCACTTCTCCATTATCGTCACACTTATGATAGTGGTTTCTCTACTTCCCTTTACCTTTCATTAGGTAACCAGCTTTTGTGACAGCAGAGGTCACTACTACTGTATCTATGGCATTTAGCGTGTATCTGGCATATGGTAGGTCTCAATAAATATTTGCTAAATGAGTGAATTTGCTGTTCTGAGACTTAAATGCAAATATCTAATAACAATCTTGGTATATAGCAGGTTTACACTCTTCCTTCACTCTGCATTTTGAACCTTAAGAGCAAATAATGACAAGGTACAGGATCATTCTTATGTAAAACAGGACTGCGACCAATCAAAATTTGAAAAACATGAAGGATGTCGTTGGCATTCTTTAACTCTGTATTTAATTCTCTGTAACTCTTTATCTTTCTCCAATATCCTATTATCCCTTCTACCTTAAGCAAGCATTCATAAAAATGGCATATTTTAGTTATGAACATAAAGTAAATGTAACAGCAAATGAATCTTAAAAATCATAAGGTTATATAAAGTACTACAAAAAGCCACAGAACAATATAAACAGCATGATTCCATTTATGTGATACAAATGTATTATGAAAAACTAAACTATATTGCTCAGAGGTACATACTTACTAGTAATTTAGATGATAAAAACATAAGGAGAAGCAAAGAAGTTATTTGCATAAAAATCAAAATAGTGGTTATTTTTAATGTAAGGAATTAAGCCAGAATGGTCTCAAGGAAATTTCTGTGGTGCTGATACTTATTTCTTGTTTTGAATGGTGGTAAAATATATATTTAATTTGTAGTTATTTAGTAAATGTACATTTAAAAATATACTTTTCTGTCTTCTTCAATTGGTTGAAGAAAATGAAGACAGAGATATTCAGTGCTCATGGATTGGAAGAATTAATATTGCTAAAATGGCCCTAATACCCAAAGCAATCTATAGATTTCATGTAATCCTAACAGAATTCCAATGGCATTTTTCATAGAAATAACCCTAAAATTTATATGGAACCACAAAAGACCCAAATAACCACAGCAATATTGAGAAAGAAGAACAAAGCGGGAGGCATCATGTTCTCTGATTTCAAGCTACGTTATAAAATTATAGTTATTAAAACAGTATGATACTGGCATACAAAGAAAGAAAAGACACACAGATCAATGGAACAGAATAGAGAATCCATAAATGAACTCATGCATATATGGCTAATTAGTGACAAAAGAGCCAAGAATATAAAATAGGGAAAGGCAGTCTCTTCAATATATGGTGTTGGGAAAACTGGACAGCCACATGAAGAATGAAACCAGACCACTACCATCTGCCACAGACAGAAATTAACTCAAAATGGATTAAAGACTTGAATGTAAGACCTGATACTATAAAACTTCTAGGAGAAAACAGGAGTTAAGCTCCTGGACATCAGCTTTGGCAATGATTTTTGAATGTGACACCAAAGCAAAGGCAACAAAAGCAAAAATAAACAAATGGGACTACATCAAACATCAGCAAAGTAAACCAACAACAAAATGAGAAATCAATCCAGCGAATGGGAGAAAATATTTGCAAGTCATATATCTATTAAGTAGTTAATATCCAAAATATATAAAGAACTCATATAATTCAACACCAAAAAAAAACAAACACTACAATTAAAAAAAGGCAGAGGACGTGAATAGACATTTTGTCAAAGACATACAGATGGCCAATAGACACATTAAAAGATGCTCCACATCACTGATCATCTGGGAAATGTAAATGAAAACCACCATGATATAGATATCACCTCATACCTGTTACAATGGGTATTATCAAAAAGATAAGAAATAAGAAGTGTTGGCAAGAACGTGGAGAAAAGGAACCGTTCTGCACTATTGGTGGGAATGGAATGTAACTTGGTGTAACCACTAGGTAAAACAGTATGAATGTCCCTCAAAACATTAATAATAGAACTAGCATATAATCCAGAATTCCACTTCTGGGTATTTATCTGAAGAAAATGAAAATGATAACTTGAAAAGATATACATCCCTATGTTCCCTGCAGCATTATTTATAATAGCCAAGAAATGGATACAGCCTAAGTGTCTATAAGTGGATGAATGAATAAAGAAAATATGGTATAAACACACACACACACACACATACACACACAATGGAATATTATTTAGCCATAAAAAAGAAGGAATTCTTGCCATTTGTGACAATAATGAATAGACGTTAAGAGTATCATGCTAAGTAAGTCAGATAGAAAAAGACAAATACCATATGATCTCAGTTACATGTGGAATCTAAAAAAAGAAAACAAACTCATAGATACAGAGAGTGGAGTGGTGGCTGCCAGCAGTGGGAGAGGGGCAAAATGGGTGAAGTGAGTCCGAAGGTACAAAATTTCAGTTATAAAATGAGTAAGTCATAGGATGAGATGTACAGCATGGTGACTAGAATTAATAATAGTAATAATACTAATATTAATAATATGTATTGTATATATTTGAAAGTTGCCAAGAGAGTAGATCTTAAAACTTACAAGAAAAAAAATTTTGTAACTATATGGTGACATATATTAACTAAGCTTGCTGTGATCATTTCACAATGTACACAAATATCAAATCTTTATATGTTATATATCTGAAACTAATCTAATACGTAAATAATACCTCAACAATAAAAATATATATACTCTTCTGAGCATCTGTTATATTATGCATGCACATACAGGCAAATACATTGATGGTTAAAAAAGAGAATATCAGGGAGATTCAAGATGGTGGCATGAGAGGTGACACGGAGAACTCCTCCCAAAATCACAAATAGTACAAAAATATAGTTAATTCATACAACTAACCCTAAAAAAGCAAGAAGAAAGAAGGCTGAACCAGACTGCATACAGACCTCACAAACAGAGCAGACCTGACGAGACAGGGTAACGTACGAAAGCCTTAGTCCAGTGGGACCCAAGCTCTTCTTCCACCCCAGCTCACCGACAGGAGGAAGAGAAACAGAGTGGGGAGGGGGTGGAAGCCTGCGACTGGTGAGCACCTAGCCCTGGAGATCTGCTTTGTGAGCAGAAGCCTATATTGTGTGGTGCTCTGGACACTGGGAGCTCGGATGGGCGGAGGGCCAGGGAGACTGACATTCCGGCCGTTTGTAGAGGACGGGATCCACATCAGGCCACTCTGTGTCAGAGGAAGGGTGGGCAGTCAGGCACCTGCTTGCAAACCAGTAGCCACTGCACTGGCGTCAGGTCAGCCAGAGGGAGGCCCCGTCTAAAACAGCTAGAGACGCAAAACAGTCAGCCAGAGGGAGGCCCCGTCTAAAACAGCTAGAGACGCAAAACAGTCAGCCAGAGGGAGGCCCCGTCTAAAATAGCTAGAGATGCAAAACACAGAGTCTTACACATGTGTGCTTCGCCCACTGGCTCTGATGCTGGAGACAGGCACTGCAGACAGGAATCAGGAAACAGATTTTTCCTCACTCAGGCACCAGCTCCACTCCCTTACAACCCCCAACCTCACTCTAGGGGCTGGGCAGATCCAGAGACTGGAGTTTCTGTGCACTAATGGGCACGACACAGAAATATGAAACGTCAAAGAACATGGTTCAGACCAAAATCTCACAAACCCCAGAAAAAGGGCCAAATGAAACTGAACTCACCAATATTCCTGAAAGAGTTCAAAATAAAAATTATAAACATGGTATGAAGGTACAGAAAAATATTCAAGAACTCAGGAATGAACTGAAGTCAGAGATTCAATCATTAAGAAATTTCATATCTGAAATGAAACATACAATGGAGGGACTTAAAAGCAGATTTGATGTAATAGAAGAGAAGGTAAAGGGAATAGAAATCAGAGAGGAGGAATACAAAGAAGCTGAAACACAGAAAAAAGAATCTCTAAGAATGAAAGAATATTGAGAGAACTGTGTGACCAATCCAAACGGAACAATATTCGCATTATAGGGGCACCAGAAGAAGAGAGAGAAAAAGGGATAGAAAGTGTTATTGAGGAGGTAATTGCTGAAAATTTCCCCAATCTAGGAAAGGAGATAGTCTCTCAAGTCATGGAGGTGCACAGATCGCCCCACACAAAGGACCCAAGGAAGACAACATCAAGACATATAATAATTAAAATGGCAAAGATCAAGGATAAAGACAGACTTTTAAAAGCAGCTAGAGAGAGAAAAAAGATAACACACAAAGGAAAACCCATCAGGCTATCATCAGACTTCTCAAAAGAAACCTTACAGGCCAGAAGGGAGTGGCATGATATATTTGATGCAATGAAGCAGAAGGGCCTTGAACCAAGAATACTCTACCAGGCAAGCTTATCACGTAAATTTTAAGGAGGGATTAAACAAGTTTCAGATAAGCAAAAGCTGAGAGAATTTACCTCCCACAAACCACTTCTACAGGGCATTTTGGAGGGACTCCTATAGATGGAAGTATTCCTAAGGCTAAATAGATGTCACCCAAGGGCTAGACAATAAATACAGAATATGATTCATAACATACAAAGAATGGAGGAGGAAGACAAAGGAGTAAAAAAAAATAAAGAACCTTTAGGTTGTATTTGTAATAGCATAGGAAGTGAGTTAAATTAGACTGTTAGATAGTAAGGGAATTACCCTTGAACCTTTGGTAACCACGAATGTAAAGCCTGCAATGGCAATAAGTACATACCTATCGATAATCACCCTAAATGTAAGTGGTCTGAATGCACCAACCAAAAGACATAGAGTTACTGAATGGATAAGAAAACAAGACCCATCTATATGCTGCCTACAAGAGACTCACTTCAAACCGAAAGACATACACAGACTGAAAGAAAAGGGATGGAAAAAGATATTTCATGCAACTAATTAGTGAGAAAAAAGCAGGAGTTGCAGTACTTGTATCAGACAAAATAGACTTCAAAACAAAGAAAGTCACAAGAGACAAAGAAGGACATTACATAATGATAAAAGGGTCAGTCCAACAAGAGGATATAACTATTATAAATATCTGTGGACCCAACACAGGATCACCTACATATGTAAAACAAATAATAACAGAATTAAAAGGGGAAATAGAATGCAATGCATTCATTTTAGGAGACTTCAACACACCACTAACTCCGAAGGACAAATCAACAAGACAGAAAATAAGTAAAGAGACAGAGGCACTGAACAACATATTAGAACAGATTGACCTAACGGACATCTACACAACACTCCATCCAAAAAGCAACAGGATACATATTCTTCTCAAGTGCACATGGAACATTTTCAAGAATAGATAATATACTAGGCCACAAAAAGAACCTCGGTAAATTCCAAAAAGATTGAAATTGTACCAACAGGCTTCTCAGATAACAAAGGTATGAAACTAGAAATGAATTACACAAAGAAAATGAAAAAGCCCAAAAACACATGGAGGCTTAATAAAACGCACCTAGATAATCAATGGATCAATGACCAAATAAAAACAGAGATCAAGCAATATATGGAAACAAATGACAACAATAATTCAACACCACAAAATCTGTGGGACGCAATGAAGGCCGTGCTAAGAGGGAAATAAATTGCAATACAGGCCTACCTCAGGAAATAAGAACAATCTCAAATGAACAGTGAAAACTCACAATCAACTAAACTAGAAAAGGAAGAACAAATGAGGCCTAAAGTCAGTAGGAGGGACATAATAAAGATTAAATCAGAAATAAATAAAATTGAGAAGAATAAAACAACAGAAAGAATCAATGAAAGGAGGAGCTGGTTCTTTGAGAAAATAAACAAAATAGATATACCCTTAGCCAGACTTATCAAGAAAAAAAGAGTGTCTACACACATAAACAGAATAAGATATGAGAAAGGAAAAATCACTATGGACAACACAGAAATACAAAGAATTATGAGAGAATACTATGAAAAATTATATGCTAACAAACTGGATAACCTAGAAGAAATGGACGACTTTCTAGAAAAATACAACCTTCCAAGGCTGACCCAGGAAGAAACAGAAAATATGAATAGACCAATTACTAGCAAAGAAATTGAACTGGTAATCAAAAAACTACCTAAGAACAAAACTCCTGGAACAGATAGTTTCACTGCTGAATTTTATCAAACATTTAATGAAGACCTAATACCCATCCTCCTTAAAGTAGAAGAGGAAGGAATACTCCCAAGCTCATTCTATGAGATCAACATTACCCTAATACCAAAACCAGGAAAAGACACCACAAAAAAGAAAATTACAGACCAATATCCCTGATGAACATAGATGCAAAATACTCAACAAAATATAAGCAAACTGAATTCAAAAATGCATCAACAAGATCATCCACCATGATCAAGTGGGATTCATCCCAGGGATGCGAGCATGGTACATTCGAAAATCCATCAACATCATCCACTACATCAACAAAAAGAAGGACAAAAACCACATGATCATCTCCATACATGCTGAAAAAGCATTCGACAAAATTCAACATTCATTCATGATAAAACTGTGAACAAAATGGGTATAGAGGGCAAGTACCTCAATATCATAAAGGCCATATATGACAAACCCACAGCCAACATTATAAGTAACAGCAAGAAACTGAAAGCTTTTCCTTTAAGATAGGGAACAACACAAGGATGCTCCCTCTCCCCACTTCTATTCAACATAGTATTGGAGGTCCTAGCCACGGCAATCAGAGAACACAAAGAAATAAAAGGCATCCAGATTGGTAAGGAAGAAGTCAAACTGTCCCTGTTTGCAGATGACATGATAGTGTACATAAAATACCCTAAAGAATCCACTCCAAAACTACTAGATCTAATATCTGAATTCAGCAAAGTTGCGGGATACAAAATTAATACACAGAAATCTGTTGCATTCCTATACACTAACGGTGAACTAGCAGAAAGAGAAATCAGGAAAACAACTGCATTCACAGTTGCATCAAAAAGAATAAAATACCTAGGAATAAACCTAACCAAGGAAGTGAAAGACCTATACCTTGAAAACTACAAGACACTCTTAAGAGAAATTAAAGAGGACACTAATAAATGGAAATTCATCTCATGCTCTTGGCTAGGAAGAATTAATATTGTTAAAAAGGCCACCCTGCCTAAAGCAATCTACAGATTTAATGTAATCCCTATCAAAATACCTACAGCATTCTTCAATGAACTAGAGCAAATAGTTCTAAAATTCATATGGAACTACAAAAGACCCTGAATAGCCAAAGCTATACTGAGAAGGAAGAACAAAGCAGGGTGAATTATGCTCCCTGATTTCAAGCTCTACTACTAAGCCACAGTAATCAAGACAATTTGGTACTGGCACAACAACAGACCCATAGACCAGTGAAACAGAAAGAGAGCCCAGATACAAACCCAAACATATATTGTCAATTAATATACAATAAAGGAGCCATGGATATACAATGGGGTAATGACAGCCTCTTCAACAGCTGGTGTTGTGGCAAAACGGGACAGCTACAGGTAAGAAAATGAAACTGGATTACTGTCTAACCCCATACACAAAAGTCAACTCAAAATGGATCAAAGCCCTGAATGTAAGTCATGAAACCATAAAACTCTCAGAAAAAAATATAGGCAAAAATCTTGGACATAAACATGAGCAACTTTTTCATGAACATATCTCCCCGGGCAAGGGAAACAAATGCAAAAATGAACAAATGGGACTATATCAAACTAAAAAGGCTTCTGTACAGCAAAGAACACCATCAGAAGAGCAAAAAGACATCCTACAGTATGGGAGAATATATTCATAAATGACATATCTGATAAGGGGTTGAGATCCAAAATATATAAAGAACTCACGCACCTCAACAAACAAAAAGCAGATAAGCCAATTAAAAAATGGGCAGAGGAGCTGAACAGACACTTCTCCAAAGAAGAAATACAGATGGCCAACAGGCACATGAAAAGACGCTCCACATTGCTAATCATCAGAGAAATGCAGATTAAAACCACAATGAGATACCACCTTACACCAGTGAGGATGGCCAACATCCAAAAGACAGACAACCACAAATGTTGACGAGGATGTGGAGAAAGGATAACCCTCCTACACTGCTGGTGGGAATGTAAATTAGTTCAACCATTGTGGAAAGCAGTATGGAGGTTCCTCAAAAAACTCAAAATAGAAATACCATTTGACTCAGGAATTCCACCTCTAGGAATTTACCCTAAGAATGCAGCAGCACAGTTTGAAAAAGACATATGCACCCCTATGTTTATCGCAGCACTATTTACAATAGCCAAGAAATGGAAGCAACCTAAGCGTCCATCAGTAGATGAATGGATAAAGAAGATGTGGTACATATATACAACTGAGTATTATTCAGCCATAAGAAGAAAAATCCTACCATTTGCAACAACATGGATGGAGCTAAAGGGTATTATGCTCAATGAAATAAGCCAGGCGAGAAAGACAAGTATCAAATGATTTCACTCATATGTGGAGTATAAGAACAAAGGAAAAACTGAAGGAACAAAACAGCAGCAGACTCACAGAACCCATAATGGACTAACAGTTACCAAAGGGAAAGGGACTGGGGAGCATGGGTGGGAAGGGAAGGATAAGGGGGGAAAAGGGGCATTACGATTAGCACACATAATGCAGCGGTGGGGGACACCAGCAAGGTAGTATTTATAGGGAGGACAGGTAGTAATTCTGTGGCGTCTTGCTGCGCTGATGGACGGTGAATGTAGTGGGGTATTTGGGGAGGACTTGATAATAGGGGGCCTAATAACCATAATGTTGTTTCAGTGATTGTACATTAATGATACCAAAAAAAAAAAGAGAGAGATAATATCGGAACATATGTACTAAACTAAAAAACTGTGGTCCAGAATTTCTTTGAGCTACCTTGAGAAATATCTTCTTAGGATTCAAGATAAGGTTAGCTTAGGACTTCAAAGGCCTTGATCACAGAAAAAATTATGGTGTACCCATTAGTAATTAAAAATTTTAAACACTAAAATATGAACTATTTTAAACCTAAAAGTATTTTTATTTTCTCAAGATAAAAACTTCTATTCTTTTTATGAATATAGTGTCAAAATTTTTTTCATAAAACATATATATTTCTGTCCGTTTTGCTAGTGCCTAAAGCACATATCTAACATATCTACTGTTAATAGAGTACTGAATAATGACTTAAAGAGTTTTTATATTATAAAGTTGTTGTTTTCACTGTAAATATAATCCTAAATTACGACTCATCATAATTCTTTTATAGTTTAGAGAGAAGAACAAGAAATAGGTGAAAGAATAAGTTGCTGTTAATTGTACAAGTGCATGTTTTCCTTTTAGTTCAGTGTTTATAAGTTTATATTAATTTCCTTGGACATATACTTTTATTCAGGTTTAAAAAACAAACAGGTAGAGAAAAATCTATGCATGAGTAATTTATGAAGAAACTAATGTTTTCATTTAATCCATAAGTACCAAGTCATACCAAGAAAATATCCTAAAATGTCATGAATTACATACCCACTCCTTTATTGCCATAAACATTTTCACAAAATGTTTCCTAACAAAATCATCCTGCTCGAAAGGATTTCAGCAATTATCATAAAAATCTCTCCCAGTCTGTTACATTAAAATTACAATAATTTAAAAATTATTTTTGCTACATTTTGATCCAAAGGATAGTTTTGCACATTTAGTTCTTACATATTTTCTCCAGTAGACACTTACTTATAAATAGTACATTAATAGAGCAGCTTTTTTCTATGGAATCAAGGGGTGGAAACCTCAAATTTTCTGCTAGTAGAAATGACATTCTGGTGCTATTCATAAATTTATGTCTGATTTAAAGTTTTGCTTGTTCATTTAAATATTTTACTCAAAATATCATACCCTCAAATTATTGCTGATAAACTAGTAATGACAAGTCAACTTCAAAATAATTTTCCCAGTAAAATATAAACTGACAAAAAGCCTTATGAACTATGATGAGGGTATATTAAAATAACTGCTACTGAAATAATAATTTTCCCCTTGTATTGCCAATCACTAAGGGAGTCTAATATATACTAATTTAAAAGTAACTGTGTGAATAAAAATGACTCATATTTAAGATTATCTAATATGATATCTTTCAGGTCCAGCAGCTAAATGAGATATACATAATATTTCATATTATTGTTACAGTATTACAAGATTTCCTGGATAAATCATTGGCATGTTACAAGGTGAACTACTGGTACCTCTTGGTATTCTCTAATTTCCTTTTCATCTCTGTCCTCAATTTGAACTGAGATAAAGGCAAAAAGACAAGCTATCAGGGTAATAAAGAGATAATGGGAATACCAGAGTAAAGAGGCCTAAGGTACGATAAACTCTGTTCTGAGCTAGTTATCAGAAATCTTAGAACTTTAATGTTTTATTATATTTAGATTAAGGTTTATGACAAATTCTCTTTAATGTATTAAAAAAGAGATTGTCACACAAAGTTTAACTTCAATAAAATACAAGCTTCAAATGAAGAGAAATAAAATACCATACAATTTTTTTTTACCTGTTTTCCCGTTCATACATTTCCCTAGAGGCACTTCGAAGTTGATCAATTTCTTGATTAGTTTTCAGTCTGATTTGTTCCAGTTCATCATGTAGTTTGTTTTCATATTCTGTTTTATAATGATCTCTGTAAGGAGTCAAAAGGAATATACATGAATTAATTTTTTTAAATAAATGTTTTTGCCCTTCATGTAAGATTTTAATATCTTATGTCAAATATGCTCTATATACAATGTTACTTGAAAAACACAGTTATTAAAGTTTATAATTACTAAAAATACCATTCCAAACTAGTTTCATCTAAGATTAAGCCTAATGCCCTAATGGCTTAATTACTACATAAAATGTTGGTTAATTCATGTTGAATAATTATTCATCTTCAAAATATTTTACTAATAGTTTTTAATGCATAGGGCCAGACTTGAAAACTGATGCATATGCAGTGTCCTTCATTTAGAAGTAATAATCTGGTGTGCTGCATGTTAAGACAAATAATACTAAAAACAAAATGATTCTAATTCATTCTTTACCAAACCTTTCTTTCTAAGCACAACCACAGCCATTTTGATCTCTTACCAAAAGTCACAAAGCATTACACAGGACATTAGCAAGAGCACACACTGATGAAAAATACCATCGGCCAGGGAAAAGTTATGAATGGGTGAAGTCTTAAAGGATAAAATTTATAATTTATAATGGCTATTTAGTATAAAGGACTCTATAATAGCTTACATGTCTAGTTGAGGAAAGAAGGCAGGACTGAAATGCAGGAGTCTATTCCAGAGCCTGTATCTTAAAACAGTACCCAATGCTGTCTCCTTATTCTTTTTTTACTTCACAAAGTCAAGAGAAGGTCAGTTTAATCAGGCTCCGCAAGATTAGATTTCCTTCAAAGGGATATTTCTATAGTAGTACTTTATATGCCTTCTTTAAAAAATAACAGGTGACCCTCGAACACAGGTTTGAACTGGATGGGTTGGCTTATACGTGCATTATTTTTTGAATACACTGGAAAATTTTTTTGATATTTGAGATAATTTGAACAAATGTTTCCTTTTCTTTAGCATACTTTATTGTAACAGCAAGTATAAAACACATACATAAATGTGTTAATTGATTATGTTATCAGTCAAAGTAGGCCATATTACTAATTAAGTTTTGGGGGAGTCAAAAGTTAAATGTGGATTTTTGACTGTAGAGGGTTGGGGTCATCACCCCTAATCCCCGCATTGTTCATGGGTCAACTGTATAGAGATCTTAGTCAAAGGGAATTAAGAAGGTAATGTTGTAAGAAAAAAAATAACCTTTTAGTTATTGGAAAAAAAATACACCTGAAGAAAAAAATCAATTAAAGTAAGACTATAAGGAAACAAAACAAGCTGCATTATTAACATTATCCTACAGATCTTAAAAAAAAATTACTGTTCTTCCCCAAAGCCAAGAGTTCCCTCAAAGAAGTTAGTGTTAATTTCTATCTATTTATATGGAAAATAATGTAAATCTTGCCTGGATGTTACATATTTTTCATACATCTCTTCTCTAGCCTTTTTGGTTTCTTCAAGTTGGGCCTGAAGTCTTTCAAGACGATCCTCTTCATGGGCACAGCGAACACTAAGTTCCATGTTTTGGCGATTGAGATACTCTTTATCCTTTTGCAGTAAAGTAACAGTCTGCTGTAAGGTGGCTACCTACATATACCCAGAGACAGACAGTATCCAGAGTAATGTCATTTACTTTCCAAGGTTTATTGTATTATTTGCTTTCATTTGTGTTTTCCCGCACCTTAAAAAAAAGGCTAATTTTTACCTTGCAATTTTCCATCCAAACAGAGCTGTTCAAAGTCCCTTCTTTCTGGCAACTACATCCAAAAAGGGAAAATGGCCTTCCCACAGTTCTGCCCTGGGCTACATCCACAATCACTGTACAATAAAATACAAGTGATTCTATAAGCTTACCTCTTTTGATAATTCACTTCTTTCTTTAGCTTGAGTTATGTGAGAAGCTTCAAGTATTTGATGTGTTCTCCTTAACTCAATTACTTCCTGTTCAAGTGTATCACGCTCACTACAAAATTCAAATACATTTTATTATTTTTACTAAAATAAAATTTAAATGCATATGTAAATTTTACAATCCCTTTTATAATGAACATTTAAAACAAGTGACTATGTGTCAGGAAAATGTACAGAGATAATAGCAGTGGGGCTTTAGTGTCATTCTGTGAAAAATAAAGTATGTTTTTCAAATTTTAGAAAATATTTTGTTCAAGACCTTGTTCATATTAGAAATAAATTTATAAGCTACACTAGCCAATAAAGTAAATAATAAAACTTTCTAAAGTACACTTTGGTATCTTTTCACTAATCATCTTCAATCTTATCGTGAAGCCAAAACTTTTAAAGAATTTATACATGCCTCTAGGCTTTCAGTTCAGTTAAGGTAAAAAAACCCTTAACTCATCACTCAGATTTACAAAGCAGATACTCAGGCAGGCATTCTCGTGACTATTTCATTCACAAGTTGTCTATGATTAATTACCCAGAGAGTCCAATTTGCATTTGCAAATTAGCTCTTTCCCCAAACAGTACAACCAAGAATTGAACCAAACCTACAACAGGCATCTTTAAAAAGGAGCTTAAATTGTAGATTAATGATACCAAAAAAAAAAAAAGGAGCTTAGAGAAATAGACTTACTAACTCCTAATGCTCACGAGTCAGAAACAGCTCCTTTGCACTTTATTTCGTCTACCCACCTGACTTATTTCCTTGGTGAAGGCTGTTAAAAATTGTTTTTCTTTTGTTAGATTTTCCGTAACTCATTTAGAAAGATTTTTTTTTCTTCTGGTTAACAAAGTACTATGTTTAAAGTGAGAAAGCATAACTTAAAATAACAATTCCCCATAAACCCACTAAAGAGTACTGGTGCTTTGGCACATATTTAAGTCTTTTGTTTGTTTAAATGCAAATCTTTGCATTCTCACAAGGTGATGACCACACTACCTTTGCTATGATTTTTTAAATGTAAACAATGACTATAAAGCATGGTAGAACAAGACACCCAAGAGCTTGCTATTCGTAGCTGACAATAGTTAGCATTTGTTTATATTTACATAAAAGTTTTGTATTGCTTTTTAAAGAGATAAAACATATAAGTAAATCTGAAGTTTCCTATATTTTCCTCACAGTTTCTGTATTATCTCCTGGATACATTCAATGATGAATTGTTTCCATATCATATTTTTAAAAATATTTTACTTAGCAATTATTAATTTTGTCATATTTACTGTAAAACTTACTAAATATTACTGTCATTCTGTTGTTCATGAGAGTGAATACATATCTGTATAAACACACATACATAATACATGTATACACATCTACATATCCACATACACTTAAACAAGTTCATTTTTTCCCCTTAACTATTTAAACGTTATATGCAGACATTAGGTCCCTTTCACTCTCAGTAACTCAGTTTGAATTTCCTAAAATTAAACATATGCTTTTCTATGACCAGAGTATAATTATGCAATTCAGGAGACTCAGCTCTAATACAATATATAATCTATTCTAAAATGCTGTCAAGTGTCCCAAATGGCAATTTTTCCCCCTGGTTAAAGATCCAGTATATTGTCATACTTGCAGTTGGATGTCATGTTTCTTTAGTCTCCCTTAACCTTCAATAGTTCCTTAGCCTCTCTGTCTTTTATGACACTGACTTTTGTAAAGCATAGGCCAACTGTTTTATGGAATGTTGCTCAGTTTTCATTTGTCTAATTCTTCACTGTGATTACATTCAGGTTAAGCACTTGAGGCAGGGATCATAAAGAAGTGATAATGTGTTCTCAGTACATTACATAAAGAGGAACATGATGTCACTTTATTCCATGATTGGTGACGGTAACTTGGGTCACTTACTTAAGGTAGTATCTGCCTAAGTTCTCAACTATAAAGGAACCTTTTTGCCTTCTACAATTAGTAAGTAACCTGTGGGGACGTACTTGGAGATTGTACAAATATTCTGTTCCCTAATACACTTTTAGCTAATGGTTTCAGCTTCCATGGATGATTCTAAATCAAATAGTATTCTGAGGTTACAAGATGGTAATTCTAATATGATATATATTTACTGGTTGACATCCTACTGAGAAGATCCTGCTTCTCTATTACTAGCATGCACTCAGGATTTATATTCTATTCAGTCGATTATAAGTCATTATGTTAATATTAATTTGGATATTCAAGTTGTAACATATTTGGCCATTTGGAGCTCCTTAAAACTAGCTATTGTGGGGCTGACTTAGAATTTGGGGTACCGGTATAATCTTATCCATAGTGAGTTAAGACTTCTTCCCTCTTTCCTCTCCATTTGCCTCTGTGTACTGAAAGGGCCTAAAAATAGTGACGAGTGTAGCAATGACTAGCATCCAAATCTTAATTTCTGAATAGTATTTTCCACTAAAAAGAATCAAGACTCTTTAGAATATGGGCTGAGGTAATGAAATTACAAAATAAACCTGAGAACATTATGTTATGCCAGAATGTACGGAACTGTTTTAAAAAAAAAGATGGGCGCATGCATTTTGTTCTTTAAAATTCAATATTATATGTTTGACTAATCCACACAGATAATTTCAGGTCTGATTAAATGATTTTAACTGCTACATAGAATTACATTGTAGAAATAAATCATAATTTATTTTCAATTCCACTGTTGAGAAACATTTGAATTCTTTCTAAAAACGATGCAGTTAACACTCATATACCTGTTTCCTTTTGTACATTTGTGAAATTTTACAAAGCACATCAAAGTGATTTTTCCCCCAGTTTATCTCATATTTTATGATCAGAACATTAAAAAAATCCATTAATTCTACTGAGTGAAGCAAAAGGTTCGTAGTTTGAGCCCCTCTTGTTTTTCTGTTCAATTACTAGCACATTAAGTGTATATCAGTTTTTGATCAGAGCTGTTTTTCTTTCCTAGGTTTTTTTTTCAATATATTTTTTTATTTTGACATCATTAATCTACAATTACATGTGCAACATTATGGTTACTAGACTCCCCACATCATCAAGTCCCCGCAACCCACACACCCCATTACAGTCATTCTCCATAAGCATAGTGAGATGCTATAGTATCTCTACTTCTCTTCTCTGAGTTGTAAGCCCTACCCGTGCCCTCCCTACATTATGTCTGTTAATGGTAATGCCCCTTTTTCCCCCTTGTCCTTCCCTTGCCACCCATCTTCGCCAGTCCCTTTCCCTTTGGTAAATGTTAATCCATTCTTGGGTTCTGTGAGTCTGCTACTGTTTTGTTCCTTCAGTTTTTTTCTTTGTTCTTATAGTCCACATATGAGTGAAATCATTTGATACTTGTCTTTTTATGTCTGGCTTATTTCACTGAGCATAATACCCTCTAGCTCCATCCATGTTGCTGCAAATGTCTAGATTTGTTTTCTTCTTATGGCTGAATAATATTCCATTGTGTATATGTACCACCTCTTCTTTATCCATTCATCTACTGATGGACACTTAGGTTGCTTCCATTTCTTGGCTATTGTAAATAGTGCTGCAATAAACATAGGGGTGCATTTGTCTTTTTCAAAAAGAGCTGCTGCATTCTTAGGGCAAATTCCTAGAAGTGGGATTCCTTGGTCAAATGGTATTTCTATTTTGAGTTTTTTGAGGAACCTCCATACTGCTTTCCACAATGGTTGAACTAATTTGCATTCCCACCAGCAGTGTAGGAAGGGTTCTCCTTTCTCCACATCCTCGCCAACAGTTGTTGTTGTTTGTGTTTTGGATGTTAGCCATCCTAACTGGTGTGAGGTGATATCTCATTGTGGTTTTAATTTGCATTTCTCTGATGATTAGCAATGTGGAGCATCTTTTCATGTGCCTGTTGGCCATCTGAATTTCTTCTTTGGAGAATTCTCTATTCATATTCTCTGCCCACTTTTTAATTGGATTACTTGCTTTTTGTTTGTTGAAGTATGTGAGCTCTTTATATATTTTGGATGTCAACCCCTTATCAGATATGTCATGTATGAATATATTCTCCCATACTGTAGGATGTCTTTTTCTTCTATGGATGGTGTCCTTTGCTGTACAGAAGCTTTTCAGCTTGATATAGTCCCATTTGTTCATTTTTGATTTTGTTTCCCTTGCCCAGGGAGATATATATTCATGAAGAAGTTGCTGATGTTTATGTCAAAGAGATTTTTGCCTATGTTTCTTCCTAAGAGTTTTATGGTTTCATGACTTATACTGAGGTCTTTGATGCATTTTGAGTTTACTTTTGTGTATGGGGTTAGACAGTAATACAGTTTCATTCTCTTACATGTAGCTGTCTGGTTTTGCCAACACCAGCTGTTGAAGAGGCTGTCATTTCCCCATTGTATATCCATGGATCCTTTATCATATATTAATTGACCGTATATGTTTGGGTTAATGTCTGGACTCTCTATTCTATTCCACTGGTCTGGGGGTCTGTTCTTGTGCCACTACCAAATTGTCTAGATTACTGTGGCTTAGTAGTAGAGCTTTAAGTCAGGGAGTGTAATTCCTTGTTTTATCCTTCCTTCTCAGGATTGCTTTGGGTATTCGGGGTCTTTTGTGGTTCCATATGAATTTTAGAATTATTTGTTCCAGTTCATTGAAGAAAGCTGTTGGTATTTTGATAGGGATTGCATTGAATCTGTAGATTGCTTTAGGTAGTATAGCCATTTTGACAATATTTATTCTTCCTAGCCAAGAGCATGGGATGAATTTCCATTTGGTAGTGTCCTCTTTAATTTCTCTTAAGAGTGTCCTGTAGTTTTCAGGGTATAGGTCTTTCACTTCCTTCGTTAGGTTTATTCCTAGGTATTTTATTGTTTTTGATGTGATTGTGAATGAAATTGTTTTCCTGACTGCTCTTTCTGTTAGCTCATTGTTAGTGTATAGGAAAGCAACAGATTTCTTTGTATTAATTTTATATCCTGCAACTTTGCTGAATTCAGATATTAGTTCTAATAGTTTTGGAGTGGAGTCTTTAGGGTTTTTTATGTACAATATCATATCATCTGCAAATAGTGACAGTTGATTTCTTCTTTACCCATGTGGATGCCTCGTATTTCTTTATTTTGTCTGATTGACGTGGCTAGGACCTTCAGTACTATGTTGAATAACAGTGGGGACAGTGGGCATCATTGTCTTGTTCCCGATCTTAGGTGAAAAGCTTTCATCTTCTTGCTGTTAAGTATGATGTTGTCTGTGGGTTTGTCATACATGACCTTTATTATAATGTTGAGGTACTTGCCCTCTATACCCATTTTGTTAAGACTTTTTATCATGAATGGATGTTGAATTTTTTCAAATGCTTTTTCAGCATCTATGGAGATGATCATGTGGGTTTTGTTTTTCTTTTTGTTGATGTGGCAGACGATGTTGATGGATTTTCGAATGTTGTACCATCATTGTGTCCCTGAAATGTATCCCACTTGGTCATGGTTTATGATCCTCTTGATGTATTTTTGAATTTGGTTTGCTAATATTTTGTCGAGTAGTTTTGCATCTATGTTCCTCAGGGATATTGGTTTGTAATTTTCCTTTTGGTGGGGTCTTTTCCTGGTTTTGGTATTAGAGTGATGCGGGCTTCATAGAATGAGTTTGGAAGTATTCCCTCTTCTTTATTTTTTGGAAAACCTTAAGGAGAATGGGTATTATGTCTTCTCTATATGTCTGATAAAATTCAGCGGTGAATCCATCTGGTCTGGGAGTTTTGTTCTTGGGTAGTTTTTTGATTACTGATTCAATTTTGTTGCTAGTAATTAGTCTGTTTAGATTTTCTGTTTCTTCTTTCGTCAGTCTTGGAAGGTTGTATTTTTCTAAGAAGTGGTCCATTTCTTCTAGGTTTTCCAGCTTGTTAGCATATAGATTTTCACAGCATTCTCTGTAATTCTTTGTATTTCTGTGGGGTCCGTCGTGATTTTTCCTTTCTCATTTCTGATTTTGTTTATGTGTATCGATCCTCTTTTTCTCTTAATAAGTCTGTCTAGGGGTTTATTTATTTGGTTTATTTTTTCAAAGGACCAGCTCTTGGTTTCATTGATTTTTTTATTGTTTTCTTCTTAATCTTTTTTATTACTTCTCTGATCTTTATTATGTCCCTCCTTCTGGTGACTTTGGGCCTCATTTGTTCTTCTTTCTCCAATTTCAATAATTGTAACTTTAGACTATTCATTTAGGAATGTTCTTCCTTCTTTAAATAGGCCTGGATTGCAATATACTTTCCTCTTAGAACTGCCTTTGCTGCATCCCACAGAAGTTGTGGCTTTGTGTTGTTGTTCTCATTTGTCTCCATATATTGCTTGATCACTGTTTTAATTTGGTCATTGACCCATTGATTATTTAGGAGGATGTTGTTAAGCGTCCATGTGTTTGTGAGCCTTTTTGTTTACTTTGCACGATTTATTTCTAGTTTTATACCTTTGTGATCTGAGAAGTTGGTTGGTAGATTTTCAATATTGTTGAATTTACTGAGGTTCTTTTTATGGCCTAGTATGTGGACTATTCTGGAAAATGTTCCATGTGCACTTGAGAAGAATGTGCATGCTGCTGCTTTTGGGTGTAGAGTTCTGTAGATGTCTGTTAGGTCTATCTGTTCTAATGGGTTGTTCAGTGCCTCTGTGTCTTTACTTATTTTCTGTCTGGTTGATCTGTCCTTTGGAGTGAGTGGTGTGTTGAAGTCTCCTAAAATGAATGCATTGTTTTCTGTTTCCTCCTTTAATTCTGTTAGTATTTGTTTCACAAATGTTGGTGCTCTTGTGTTGGGTGCATATATATTTATAATGGTTATATCCTCTTGTTGGACTGACCCCTTTATCATTATGTAATGTCCTTCTTTATCTCTTGCTACTTTCTTTGTTACTTCGAAGTCTATTTTGTCTGATACCAGTACTGCAACAAGTGCTTTTTTCTCCCTGTTGTTTGCATTAAATATCTTTTTCCATCCCTTCACTTTTAGTCTGTGTCTATCTTTGGGTTTGAGGTGAGTCTCTTGAAAGCAGCATATAGATGGGTCTTGCTTTTTTGTCCATTCCATTACTCTGTGTCTTTTGATTGGTGCATTCAGTCCATTTATATTTAGGGTAATTATCGATAGA